>LBNU01023124.1:20054-34890 GCA_014162995.1 Artemisia annua
AGCTTGATCGATGTCACACATGATGTCCCTGTTTATGGTGTTAGCAGAACAAAGTAATCCGATGAATTCCATGGCTTCACCGAATTGGGTATTCAGTTGTTGCATCATGGCTCCCATCTTTAGGTGTTCCATCACAAGTTGTTCTATCTCAGCTGACATGACTTCCACTTGTTCATTAGGGATGTTGTTTACCAGGGTGGCTATGGCGTCTAACCTGTCCTCATGTCTTACTAACCTAGCTGCCAAGAGTGGCATGGTGCGGTGGATGGGTTCTCCAGTGACCGGAAGGATCCTGGATGCAGCAACTGATGAACCTTCACCAAGTTCCTTGTTGGTGGGGGTACCTTCTTGAGATCTCTAATACTTAAGGATCGGTAGTAGGAATGACCATTTGCGAGCATTGATTCGCTTACGAGTCCTACTGTGGTGGTTGGTTCTTGCATGATAATAAGGATCTGAGGAGGTAGGACGAATCTGGTAAGTCCTTTTTCGGTAAGGCAGAGGAGCACTGTGAGTGGTTACAGGTGATGGACTATTGATTGTCACTGGTACAGTAGTAGTCTGCTGATAAAATATACTAGGTAGTATCACTGGTTCTGCAGATGGAGCAATTTCCTTTTTCCATTCAGTATCATCACAGATGTCTTTTTCTCCAGCATATGAAAGAACTTTTCCAGTAGTGGCTGGTTCATAAGGCTGGAATGGAGGAGTTTGCCTACTGCGTCTGATTGGACCAGATGATGCTTGAGGTGAAGTCTCAGTGTTAAAGGATTGCTGATTTCCTTATTTTTGTCCGTTGTAGGTGACACATACATAGGAGTTGGAGCAGGAGTTGGTACAATAGGTGTAGAGCTCTCAGTTTCCGAATCCGATAATAAAACAATGAAGTTGGGTTTTGAAGCCATGTTACTGTAATAATCCCGATTAGTAAACGTAGTTATTAGCATAATCATAACATGTAAGTATATGTCAAGTTATATAAGTAAGAAATAATGAGAAGTAATATTTCTACCGGATGCTGGAATGTAGACACCGAGGGCATGAAGTGGTATTTTGTATAAATGGTCCGTTTAAAGTGTAGTTATAGTCCAATGTTTAAAAACATCTGGTTCTCTATAACCGTGGCTCTGAATACCAATCTGTAACACCCCAAAAAGTTGTCAATAACAGCGGAAGACTTAACAATGTCAGCGGAAGACTTTCGGGGTATTACTTCAAGGATCTTTGTCACAATTATAGTAAACGACACAAAGTGACGTATTAAAGTTTAATTTATTTCAAAATATCAATTATTCCGAGTACATGACATTTCATAAGTTAAGAACATGTTTTATTCTGAAAGAAAATAAGTAGTTTATTATAGTTCATGCTATGTTTTTGCCCACTCCGTGCCTTCAAGATCCATCCTGTTTAGTTACCTGAGATAAACATGCCAAAGTCAACATAAAGTTGAGTGATATTCATAGGTTTAAGTTTAAGAGTTTGAATCACAAGTTAAGAATGTATTGCAATCACATGCAATCAATAAGTTTAAAATCAATGTTCCTGTTATTGCCTTAAGCTCATGACACTCAACGATTAACAGCCAATCAAAAATACGAATTATGACGATAAGAAATAGGCCCCCAAGATAGGTATTTGTCAATAACCTATTTATAAGAACAATAAAGTGCGCCTGGTGTTTTCTCCAACAACCAAACGAGGATTGTCAATCACTAATAGTACTATCCACACTTATTTACGTTCACCCTTCAAGTGATTAAGGTTCATGATCGAGGGACTTTTGACAATAGTAACTTAAGAAAATAACATTGGCCTGACAGTATTTCAATACCCGGTATAAAAGACTTGTGTTCGAGTTTTAAGCATGTATCCCCCCCACGGGAAAAATAGTTAAAAGTGGGCTATGAACTCACCTTAGTAGTATTAGTAGTTTCGTAACTCAACGATATTTTGCAACGGCTTCACACACAACCTAAAATATAATGCAAGTTTCAGTTGATAGTCTAAATCTGGTTTTATCGCGAATGTTAGATATTTAGTTACGAACGAATCTTCGTGTTTGTTTAAATGCTTAAAGTATAAAAACAAAGTTATATATACATATAACTTGTAAGTATAATGATTGATGGTTTATGTAAAGTTATTATCAAGGTTTTGTAAATGATAAGTCATGTTTGTAACTTATAAAAGAAAATGAAATAAACGTATCGTTAAAAGAAATAAATAATATTTCGTTATATCGTTAAATTTAATTATAGTGACGAATTATATAACGTATTTATATAAGTTAAATTTATATATTAAATATGTGTTTTTATATATATATCAAACATTAATATTATTTTTAAAAAATAATATTTACAAAAAATCCTTTAAGTTTCACCAAATTACACTTTTGACCCTAACGATATAGCTTTTACACCGTTAGTCCAAAATTAATAATTATTTCATTTTAGGTCCAAAAAGTATCCCTATTAACAATATTTACCCACAAGTTTCAATAATTACAGTTTATAAATCAGAAATTCAGTTTTGACATTTTTCACCCTAAGTTTCCCAATTTGGCAGTTTTAGTCCCTAGGTTGTAAAGTTTTGCAAATTTAGTCCAAATTTCACCAAATTAAAAGTTTTAACATTTTTATTTTCTAAATAAGCTCAGGACATTCCAATTAACTTATTTCATTAAAAAGTCCTTATTTCACTTATTGGGCCTTAACGAGCCAAAATTGAAGCCCATTAAGAAATAACGATCCATTGAGCTTGTGAAAAGTTTGGGCTTGGACTTGGACTTATTTTATGATCCTAATGACATTTCAAAAGGGCTTTTGGGACCAGCTTATGGGTATAGCTTATAGGGCTTAATATAAGCCCATGTTATATTATTTAGTTTTACAAAATCCGGTTTGGTCGAGTAGGAAAAGGGTCGAGCAATTGGTTCAAATGTGATCTTTGGGTCGAATGAAAAGTGTTTCCCGATTGTCTACCAAGGTGTCAATGAGGTCGAAGTATAAAAATAGTAGGTCATGAGTCGAAATAGAGTTTAACGAGATCAAAGTGTTTGGCCAAAACCATAAATGAAAACAGTTTCGACACTTAGAATATTTTCTAAGTGTTTTCATATTTATTCGAATGGTTCAAGTGACTACAAATCGTGTTGAAATAAATAATGAAACGTTAGTTTTAGGTCAAAAGTTTTATGATACTTGTTTGCTAGCCTCGTTAGCATTCATAATGTCGTATAATATATATATGTTAGATTTCATATAACGAAAATAATCTAGTAAAGTAAACATGCAAAATTATTAAGAACGAAATGAAAAATAAGAATAGAGGTTCCATGTTCTCACCTCACCTCTTGGGGTGGGGTAAAATGGTACGTGTGGATTGAGTTGGAACAAAGGATCAATGTAGCACGATTCACGACCCACCAAAGGTTTAAAACGAGCTAGACGTGGTACTCTTGGATCTCTTCTACACCTTGTATGACTTGTCAACTTTCTGTCCTAATTCAAAAGTAATACTTCACGTATGAATACTTTTTGGTACGTTTATGTTTGTGTAGTGAACTGAGGATGCAATGGAACGTTTTATAGAAGGCTTGTGAAAGTTTATGACAAGAGAAAGAAGCCAAGAGGGTGTGTGTTGTCTCATTTGTGTGGTGTGGCACCACAATTTCACCCAATCGAGTTCTACAAGGCAAAAAGAATGTTCATCCAGTTCCTGTTCATTCGTGACCTTCTACTGTATATCCTTGTTAGTTTAGAAGTCATTGGGTGGCTTGTGAGGTGCTAGGGAATGTTGTGCCACGTTTTTGGTTATCTCGTTCCTATGATTTTTGTGATTTACTTTGGGCAGATTTGAGGGAGTAAACAAATGAGATATGGAACAAGTTTTATCATCCTCAATTCTTTGCTTGGTGAGTAATCGAATGATGTAAAAATAGGTATGGGTTGTGTGTCGAGTTTGCAAGAAATAGGGTGCGTTTGGAGGGGTGTCGTGGCTGGGAAACAAAAGAAAGAAAAAAAAATATTACTAAGGTGCGTTTGGGCTTTAAGGCCTTGTGGGCTTGGTTTGTGTTTCGGCCCAAAAAGAAAAAGAAAAGAAAGATATTAAAGGGTCCGTTTGGTGTAACTGTTGGGTTTTAAGGCCCAATGGGTCACGTAGGCCCAATTAGCAAATTTCACGGGTCGGGTTACGCTCCAATAATATTAGTGGGTAGTCTCGAGAATTTTCGTAGGTTCCGGAAATATATAAATAATGTACGGTAATTAAACAAAACGTATATTATAAAATATAAACGTTTAAAAATATATTCGTGATAATTTTAGACTATCTAGGTTTGTGTGCAAGCAACGTTTTTAGGTGAATGATAAATCACAATTTACCGTTGTTATTTATATAATAACTCTAATATAAAAAGAAATTCTCATACGTAAAAGTGGGTATTTAAATAACGTAATAACTTGTATGTATTTACTAACCGTTGGGGAAAATTACGAGAGGTTACTGTTGCCTCCCAAGAAGCACTTGTTTTTATTCGATTCACGAGCCTGACTCTACCTTTATTGAACGGATAAAGGGGAGGTTTTCCCGACACTTAAGATTAAGTGCGGGTGGTAGTAGTGATACACACCATCTTGGTGGAAGTATGCCTCATGAGGAAAGAGTGGTGGATGGATTATATACTCAAAGGGGTGTGCTCCATTCATCATAACCTTACCTGGTTCACTTTGGTCAATGGGTGAATTAAAGTTTTCTCCTAAAAAGGGATCATCTTCTATCAACTTTGATAGATTACTAGGTGGAAATCCATCTTGACCTAATAAACCCGGTTTAAACCCATAATGTTTCTTGTGAACAATCATGAATGGGTGATGTAAGTATGTATGGTTATGGTTCACTCCTATGTTAGTTTCCTCTCTACAAGGCTTAAAGTCAACTACCTCCAAAATAAAACTACCCGGACTAGTTGGTTTGATGGGTGGATCGGGACCTTATTCAATTCCTAATTTCACATATAAAGATGGAAGATTAGGTAATGGTTTTGGTTGAGGCTCTGGTTCATTAAAACTAGGAACTCCCATAGAACTAAGAGTAAGGTTATCACTACAAGTATTCAAACCTATGTCCTCTAGTGGTGCTTGGTCCAAGGGTTCTACCTCCATTGGGATTCCTAAAGTCTCTTCTACTTCTACCGGGCAAGTCACGGGCGGTATGTGTGCCTCAAATGATGGTAGGACTTGTGGGGTACTTGGTGGGCTTGTGTTATTTACCTCATCATTCCTCGTCTCAAGATCACCTATATCCTCATCATGTGTTTTAGTAGAATCTATCCTAAGAATTTTCCCTAGTATCTCAAGTGCTTCTCTAGGCATCTCAACTTCTATATCCGAATCATAAGGATCATTCTCTTGCCCAAAAGATTCATCATGTGTTTCTTGAGATTCATCATCATCGATCATAAAACCTAGGTCTTTTTGAACAATGTGATCATGTTCGGCCAAATCCTCCATCACATTAAGGTCACCTATGTGTTCATTCTGTATTATGGTAGTGCCTAACCATGACATGCAGCTAGGTGGCTCATAAGAAACTATCCTAGGTGAAGGCTCATATGGTGCATAGGTTTCACTAAGTGAGGCATTTTGAGGGTTTGATGGAGCTCCTAAGGTGAATTCTTTAAAAGTCTTATGCACTTGGCCTCTTTTCTCAAGGTACTCAATAAAATCAATATAAGATCCTGTCCTCCTTATTTCATTCCTCCATCTTGGTATATCCAAACTGGTGTAATTATGTTTTTTCTGGTAAAACTCTAGTGTTGGACTTGGTGGATTCACGTTCTCCATAATGGTGAATGGAAGAGTCAATGGAAAATTTTTTACGAACCCAAGCACAAAGAAAAAGATAGACTAAAGAAAGCTAATAAAATGAAAATAAAATCTCTCTAGGTAGGAATCTAAAGAGTAGACCTAAGTAAAAATAAAATTTTCAACCTAAGCAATAACTATTCCCCGGCAGCGGAGCAAAAAACTTGATGCGTGGGTTTTGCAACCTTTGCACTTAGGTTTTAACTCTCAAGGGATCTCGAGAGGCTTACAACCCCCACCAGGCAGTGTACCTGACCGATGTAGTATAGTGTAGTGGCAAGTACCGGGGGATTGATCGTTCTCTCGGGGAATAGTGTCGTTAGGCTTGAAAAGCTACTCTAATTAGATCTAAGGGTTGAGGGATGATTCTTTTGTATTTTTATGTTTAATGAAAGCAAGTAAAATTCTCGGGTTATAGAGGAATGGGCGGAATTAGTTGCTAGTCAACTAACCCAATAAACTACTTTTGCAAATAAAATAAATAACTAGAAAATTAAATTGGTTGTGAAACTTATATGAGAGAAATATGTGTTTACTTAGATTTCCTTACTCCATAGCTATCTTTTATATGTTAATTGGTTTGTTGTAATTATGTAGATGACGGGTTGTATTCCTTTAAACCATTCGCAGGGCCGTGTACGATCTTCCCTAACTCTATAAGCTCCTACTTCACTCCTATGTCGAGCCGACTAAAAGCTCCTAACATGGGATCATTAGAGTTCGCTCATGCATTAAATACAACCAAATAATCGTAGTACACATCCGATTCATGTTTCTTAAGACGATGAAGCAAGTTACTGTATAGGAGGTTAGCCAGTTTTCTTAAGCCTAACATCGACTTCACCCAACCACAATAATCACAAGCAAACCAACAACATATAATGAATAGCTAGGTTTCATTAGATCTAAGCAAACAGAATAAAGACCTAGCCTAGCATGTTAATTGAAAGACAAGCGTAAGATATAATCACACAATACATAGACATATTGAATGATTTGAAAGAAACTTATCTTCAATTAAGCATCCGGGTTTCAAGGGTGGAAAACCCTCAAAAATACAGTAGAAAAACGAGCTAGGGTTTTGTTCCCAAAGTTGCACACCAATAAATGAAAATTAGAAAAATATATACAGATTTTACATTGTGACGTCGTCAGCTTATAGGGTCTGACGCCGTCACCTCGCCGCCAAACTAAAATTCGGATTGCTCAGATCCACTCTTGAAGCCGTCCCCTTGTAATTTGCTCTGGGCCGTCTCCCTTTACCACATAACATGACAGCCTAGGTGTCACAAAGCGTGACGCCGTCACTCTTTAATTCTTCAAAACTTTCTGGGGCGTCTAGTGTAAAAATCATCCTTCACATTGTCAAAGCGTGACGCCGTCACACCATAGAACGTGACGCCGTCAGGTACTGTTTCTAGCATAATTTGAGACTTTGTCGTTTTCTTCACTTTTATGCTCCAAAAACGTCCAAAATGCTTCCTTTTCTAGAATTCCTCTCCAAAGTACCTAAAATAACAAAAGGAACGATTTAAGCCAATATTTGATCAAACAATTATGGATTAGGGCTTAAATGACCCCCTAAAAGCGTAACACTTTTCGCCTCATCAAATACCCTTACACTTGAGATTTGCTTGTCCTCAAGCAAATACGCTTTTATTCCAATCAAAATATTAGCTAGGGGTCATTTAACACGAATATAAAATTAATTACAACAAATAGTCATTCAGTCCTAGTCATAACAAGCACGAAAATCATACACCAGCACCTCACAAATAGTGTTTGGATACTCTCATCTCTCGGGTGTTATAAACCTATATAACTAAATGGAAATGGAAGAAATATTCACTCACTACCTGTCATAGCAAATAGATTACCATAGGCTTGGGAAAGGATCAAAAACCTCCTCCACTAGGCGTAAGCACCTAAGATAAACTATCAAAGAGGGCTTTACAAAGGGTTATAATGTTAGGTGTAGGGATATGATAAACACGGTTTGGTTGGAATAAAGGGTATTTTTAGTGGTGGCAAGTTAATTATCTTGATCAAATACATACACAAAGTGGCGTTGCTAAGCTAATACTCGACTCGACTTAAGCTAAAAAGAAAATAACATAAACATAAATAAAGATAAAATGAAACGGGATGGTAGTCCGTATGTTTTTTTCTACTTTTCTTTTTCCAATTTTTTTCGTTTTTTCTTGTTTTTCGATTTTTTTTTCATACACTCTTGCTCTACCATCCAAAATAATACATCATAGGGGCCTCGATTATGGCTTAAATGACCCCCTAAAAGCATAACACTTTTCGCCTCATCAGTACACCAAGTAATAGGTGACTCTCCAAAGTAAAATACAATTCCAGTAGTTCCTTTTCCTTGATCGGTGTTGATTCCATAACTACTGTCACTGTAACCTGTAATCTTGTAGCCGCCTTCTTTCTTGTATATTATGCCATGCTCCTTTGTTCCTTTGATATATCGGATTACTTGTTTTACGGCCTTCAGGTGATGGTCCTTCGGGTCTTGGATAAACCTGCTGAGTAGTCCGACTGAGTAACTAAGATCTGGTCTTGTGTGCAGTAAGTACCTAAGACTTCCAATTAAGCTACAGTAGTAAGTTGCATCAACCGAGTTTCCATCTTCCACCTTGACCAACTTAGTGCCGGGATCCATTGGTATCTTCGTATCATTACTGTCCGTCATACTTGTTTCTTTCAAGATCTTGTTAATATATCATGTTTGCTTGATTGTAATCTCTCCTCCTGTCTGTGTAACTTCTATCCCAAGGTAATAAGCTAGCAACCCTAAGTCGCTCATTTCGAATTTATCTTTCATCTGAGATTTGTACAAGTCGATTTCTTTTTTTGGAGTGCCCGTGATTATCAAATCATCTACATATACTCCAACTATAAGTGTAGAAGTCTTGCTTCTCTTCGTGTAAACTGCTTGTTCGAGATTACATTTCTTAAAGTCTAATGACTTCAAGGTTTGATCAAGCTTCACATTCCAAGCTCTCGGTGCTTGTCTTAAGCCATACAAAGCTTTAGTTAGCATGTAGACTTTTCCTGAGTTTCCTTGTTGAATGAAACCTTCAGGTTGTGTAACATATACTTCTTCCTTGAACTCTCCATGTAAAAATGTTGATTTTACATCTAAGTAATGTACTTGCCAACCATGATAAGGTGCTAGTGCTAATATCAGACGAACTATCTCTATCCTAGCAACTGGTACAAATACTTCATCGAAGTCTATTCCTTGCTCTTGTACATAACCTTTTGCTACTAATCTTGCCTTATACTTAATGATCTTTCCTTTAGCATCTCACTTGGTCTTATAAACCCATTTAAGTCCGATTGCCTTCTGATTTGTTGGCAATGTGGTAAGAGTCCATGTGTTATTTTTGTTAATTGAATCTAATTCAATCTCCATGGCCTCAATCCACTTCTTATCTTTTGATGCTTCCTTGTAATTATGAGGTTTTTCTTCTGTGAAGAATAAACTTGGTGCTTCTACTTCTTGTGTAGTTTCATAGATTTCTGTTAAATCTTTTAAACCTTGATGAGTAGGTAAATACTCATCATTTTTACCTAATCTGAACTGCCAAAAACATCCAAAAACACCCAATAATGCATCAAAATAATGAAAATATTCCAAAAGTGTGTTTTATATGTTCTAGATGCAAAATTTTTGAAAACAAATGAAAAACGAACAAAGTTTGCATAATTGGCAGTTTCAGTCCCTCAACTTTCACAACTTGTCAAATCTAGTCCCTGGTTATTTCAAATCATGCAAAATATCATAAAAGGTCCTTGGGGACTCATAAGTTGTCAAAACAAATCCTTTGAATATCAAAAATCACAAATTTACAACTTTGGTCCCCCAAGTTTGAAAAATGTCAAAAATAGTCCTTGGTGATTTAAAAAGTGAAAATAATCAAAAATAAACCTTGTACTATTCATAAATGACACAATTGGTCCTTATGGTAAAATTTTGGAAAATTACACGTTTGGTCCCTGAAGTTTCACAAATTGGCAGAATTAGTCCCTGGGAATTTCAAAAGTATAAAAGTCAACTTTGGTCCTTGTACTATTCAACCTTGGCAAGAAAGGACCCTTTGAGAACTTTGGAACATTTACAACTCAAGTCCCTCAAAATTTAAAAATTACAAAACTAGTCCTTGTGATAAATTACAAACCAAACGAGCCCTTTTATTTACCCACCAGTCCAATCCCTTAAATCCAAAACCCAACTAGCCCATATCCTAAACCCTTTACCTTTTTTTCTTCCCTGGCCGAAACCACCAAAGCCCAACTTCCATTTTATAATAAAACGGGGTCAAACTTTGTTTGACCACACCCCCCTTCCCTCCTTCCTTCCACAAACCAGAAACCACAAACCAGAGTGGTTTTCCAACCCACCACCCCACTTGCCAGTCACTTCCCACCGCCCAACCCACCACCTTCACCTACCAAACAAGCCACAATAAATGCACCACCCCCTGTTGCAATTCTACAGTGCAATTTGCACTATTTTATTTTGGCGCCAAAACCAAATGAAGGGCCAAGATTGAGTTTACTGATCCAAAGGTCAAGATTTGAAGTGGGTTATGTGCAGAAGACTCCAAGGAACCCTAATTCTCAAGTATAAAAGGAAGAAGATGCAAGGAGTAGTGTGTGTAGTCATTTAGTAGTAAATTAGTGTCGAATTTATGTAAACTCAATTTTTAGTTGTTAAGTTTAAATTCCAAAGCTTGTAATCTGTTTCTTAAATGTAATTTGATCTTTTGGAAATCAAAATTCTCAAGTATTTCAGTTGAATCTTTGTTCTGCATTTCCAATTTCAAATTCTGTTTTGGTTTAAATTATGTTCTAAGCTTGAAGTTACTGAATCATAAGCTCACTTAGGACTTAAATTAACTTAAGAAAACATAAAAAGGTAAAAAATTCAGAAAATAAATCAATCACAGGGCACCTTTGCATTGACTGTGGAAAGCTTTTGGAAGTTGCCTACAATGGAGGGGCAAGATGGACTTTACCAGCTTATTCTCTGAATAAGCTGGAGCTTGTTGAGCATAAAGAAACTCTAGTTAAGCTAGAGCTAAGGTTTTCTACTTTAAAGTTTCAAAAATTTCAAGTTTTAGTGTAATTTTCATTTTACTGTACTAGTGCTTATTTCTGCTTAATCTCTGTGTTTTTGTGCTTATTTAGTGTTCACTAGTAATATTATAGCTTAAAATCTTAGGTTTGTTAAGTGATTTTCATTGTTGCTCAAAATCCCATTTTCACTGTCAAAATAGTAATCAATAGCATCTTGTGAATTTGTGATTCTCATTGTTGTTTCTGTGCTTAATTTGGATCATTCAATCATATTAAGGTGTTAGAAATCAGTTTCTTAATCCAAATCAATAACTTGTTTTGCAAATCAAAAATTGGTTCAGTGAGAAAGGTGTTTGGTTTTACTGTCATAAGTGTGATCCAGTGTGCTTGTGTCCTTGTTCTTGCTTGGTTCATGTCACTTAGGGCCATAATATCTCAGAACAACCATAAAAACCAGTGGTCTTGTGTTAAAAAGTCAATTTGCCTTTTGATCTCAATTATCTTGTAATCTGTCAAAGTTTTTTGGTCCAAAATCATAAAATTAGTTCAATAGTTGTTAGGGTTACTTAATCTCATGCTCTTGTAGTCTAATACATCATAATCAGTAGGAAAATCAAGATCAAAGTTCATAAAAGTCAACTTAGGTGTTCATTAGAAAAGTCAAAATTTTCAAGTTTGTCAAACTTGTGCAAATCTCCCAGATCTTGCACAAGGTTCAAAACAGTTTGGAAATCCAAACCAATTGTTGATTTGTGTAGTCTTGTTGGTTGTTTTCATTTTCCAAAAAGAAAATCTGGTTTTGGATTTCATTTGCTTATAAAAAAGTAGTGTTGAAATTGCCTGTTTGGTCTTTTACCTCCCCTGTGCACAGGTTTTTAGCAATTTTCACAAGCTTGCACAGAGCTTATTAGTGGGACCCAGTGCATGATTCTTGGCTTTTTGGAAAGCCAAGCAACCCATCTTGATAGTTTAGGGCTTATTTTTCATTTTGTAGCTTATTTAATAGGTCTGCTAGTGGCTTTTAGATTGTACCATTTGACTGTTGTGATTTGGTCAGTGTATACTGAGTACTTTTGCCATATTTCATAAGCTTCTCACAAGCTCATTAGTAATCCATAAGCTCTGCTTATTGGCTTATTTTGAAGCTTGCCAGGTCTACTTTTGAGAACAAAACTCATTTTGGATCTCTGAGCTTATTTGTGGGCCCCACAAGGCTTGCAATCTAGACCTTTGGAATGTTTGGTTTATGTGAATCTGTCATAGTTGAGATTGCTTATTTGTGCTTTTTAGCTTATTCAGTGTGCTTTTCTTGTACCTTTGGCTTATTTTGTGTTCATATAAGTTGTTAGCATCTTAATTTGTAGCTTGTGTGCACTGTAGAGCTTATTAAGAGATTTTGCATTCATAAAAATCCAAAAAATAATCTGTCAAAGCATAAGGGGGTGCAAATGCTTATTTTTAAGTTGTGTAAAACGTGTTTTCAAAAAAAGTACTTATTTTCATCTCATATTCATCTGTCAAAAAGAAAATCCAAAAAATAATCACTTTTTAAGAAAAGTGATAGTTTCTATTTAATATAATTTAGATTTTAATTTTTCTTTTTAAATTTTTATTAAGTATTCACCTGTTTTTATAATTTTCTTAAATTCCTAGTATCTTAAAGTATTTGTATAAATTTTCTTAGAATTTTTCCTGTTCATTTAGTATTTATTAGAATTTATAATAGTTAAATTAATAATTAGTTAAAAATAGTAAATTAAATAGGTTAAATATTTTTTGTTAAACAGTAGCATCTTTTTATATTTTTCCTAAGTTCTACATAATATTTAGTATTTCTAGTAATTTTCCCATAATTTCTACTGTTCATTTGGTAATTTCTAGGTTTAATTGTTTAAATTTAATCTCAGATCCATTTTTATAATTTTTCTAGCTTTTTCACATTATTTAGATTCTGTAAAAATTTGATTTGTAATTTTCTCTTTTAATTTTCTATTTTTCTCATTTAATCTAGTTTAAATAACCTTTATATAATAGTTTAGTAATTAATTAATAAAAAACCCATAAAAAGACAAAAATATTTATTTTTAATTTTATATTTCTTTTAAGTCATTTTAGATTTTTGGAAATTAATTTTGCAATTTTCTAGGTTAAATTTGTAATCCTTGTTATTTTTTAGATCTAATTTTAATTAGTTTTTATTAACTTTTTAAATAGTTTTATTAAGTAATTAGTATTTAAATAATAAAATAATCAAAAAAATAATTTTCTTTCTTTTAAAATTTTATTTTCATTTCAAGTTTGTAAAAGTTGCATTTTCACCCCCTGTAGTACACATTTAGATTTTTAGGGGTATTTGCAATTCTGTATTTGTTTATACTGTTTCATTATCATTCCAAGCAATCATTAGTGTAAAATCAAATCAAAATCCATTTCTGGTTACTATTCCTGATCACTTATTCCAAAACGTTTTTCCAAATACAATTTCAATCTCGTCGGGATATAACGACCCGGGAATACACTCTGGTTACACCGGATCATTAATTGATCACTCCCTCCCTCATTTGACTTAGTTGACCACACCTGGTTGACTGGTTAGTTTGGGAGGAGTCAAAATTTGGCGCCGCTGCCGGGGAGGTTGTTGCGTGTTTTAAAAAACGTTTAGGTTTAGTGGTTTTCAAAACCTTCCTTGTACAAATCACATCACTTTGTAAAATTTTTTTTGTAAAAATCATAATCATATCATTAAAAAAGTCATTAACACTTTTCCTAAAGTGTTAACAACACCAAAAAAATCAAAAACAACAAAACAAATCGTGAAGTTAAATTACTTCGATTCTTTAAGATTACAACCTATACAGTTGGAATACGGAGGTTCTGACATTAAATTACTTTGATTCTTTAAGATTACAACCTATACAGTTGGAATACGGAGGTTCTGACATTAAATTTCGGTTAACGAATCGATTCCAAAAATAATTTCCAAGTTTTTTCACACACATCCCAAAAAGCCAAAAACATTTGTTTTCTTGTTAAATAAATACGTAAAATATTACCACCGCAAATCAAGGCAGAATACAACCCAACTGGGTGTATGACCATTAATAAGTTCCCAAACTAAAGATTAAAACTTGCCATTGTACTCTTGTGATTGGTGTACCTTTTTCAAAGAAGCCAGTCACACTGTGGTTATTGGTTTAAGTTCACTGTTGTTTTGCCTCGGTCTTGTTTTACTTGTGAATATATTTTTTTTAGTGCATGCGCACTCGTTCCCAATCAAGAAGAAATCGTCAAAGGAGCATAGCTGAATTGCTTGCTGCTGAAGAAATGTCTGTTAATATGCCTGACGATGAACCACCATCCCCTCCACCCCCTCCCAAATCTGAAACTGGGGATGCAGCTCCTGATCTCCGAACGATAGAGGAGCTGTGTCAGCCTACTATGCAGGGGAGGGGAGGACCCATTGCACCACTCACTATCAGTTCCACAGATTTTGGACTCAAGCACCACATGATCCAGCAAGTCCAGAATTCGTGTCAGTTCCACGGTTTACCGGGTGACGATGCAAATAAGCATCTCGATAAATTTTTGACCGTCACCCAAAGTATGAAGCAGAATGGTGTCACCGATGACGGCCTTCGCTTATACCTCTTTCCATATTCTCTCACTCATCATGCTACTGCCTGGTTTGATCGTTTCCCGAAGAATTCGATCCACACTTTTGATGAAATGGTTACCAAGTTTTTAGCAAAATACTTTCCACCATCCATGGTAACTAAGTTGAGAAATGATATTAGCAACTTCAGACAGCTTCCCGATGAGTCCTTATTTGAGGCATGGGAACGCTATAAGCTTGCAATTGATCGATGTCC
>LBNU01023124.1:70186-81375 GCA_014162995.1 Artemisia annua
TGAATGTTTCATCTACGTTAGACTAGAGAAAACTGGCTAATCTCCTATACGGTAACAAGCTTGAACGTCTTTAGAAACGTGATATTGCAGTTTAATAGATTTTTAGTTAATTATTTCAATGCATAGGTTGCTATCGGTGAGCTCATGATAGGATGCTTGACGTATCGTCATAGAGTGAGGTAGAATTATAGAGTTTAGGGAATTGAACGCACTCCCTACGCTTGTTAGGAATACACCGTCTCGCAGCAAACTAATATCTTATACATGTAAAAGATAGTTAGGGAGTAATGAAATCTAAGTAAACACTACTCTCCACCACTGATTGTCTCAAAACCAAAAATACAAAAAATATAAGTAGTATAAAAGTAGATAACTTGGGTTAGTTGACTAGCAACTAATTCCGCCCTCTCCTCCAAAACCAGAGATTTTACCTGCTTTCATAAAATATAAAAATACAAAAAGAATCTTCCTCCACCCTTAGACCTATATTAGATTAGCCTTTAGCCTAACGAACACTATTCCCTGCGAGAGAACGATCAATCCCCCGGTACTTGCCACTACACTATACTACATCGGTCAGGTACACTGCCTGGTGGGGATTGCAAGCTTCTCGAGATCCCTCGAGAGGTAAAACGTAGTGCGTGTTGCAATCCACGCGCATCAGGCATTAACAGACGTTGCCCATTTCTCAATAGCCTCAATCTTAGCGGGATCCACATGTAATCCTTCACTATCGATCACATGACCCAAAAATTGTACCTTGCGAATCCAAAATTCGCACTTAGAGAACTTCGCGTACAACTGCTCTTCCTTGAGCAACTTAAGAATCGTCGCCAAATGTCGTTTATGCTCCTCCTCATTCTTGGAGCAAATCAAGATGTCGTCGATGAAGACTATCACGAACTTATCCAAATAAGGCTTGCATACTCGGTTCATGAGATCCATAAATACTGCAGGCGCGTTGGTCAAACCAAACGGCATAACTTGAAACTCATAATGACCATAACGGGTCCTGAACGCTGTCTTGGGAATATCCTCTTCCCGAACTCTGAGTTGGTGATAATCGGACCTCAAGTCTATCTTAGAGTAGTAACTCGATCCTTGTAATTGATCAAACAGATCATCAATCCTTGGTAACGGGTAGCGGTTCTTCACCGTCAACTTGTTCAACTCACGGTAATCAATACACATCCTGAATGATCCATCCTTCTTCTTCACAAACAACACCGGAGCTCCCCAGGGCAAAGAACTAGGTCGAATGAATCCTTTATCCAGCAATTCTTATAATTGCTTGGACAATTCCTCCATCTCTGATGGTGCTAGTCGATACGGTGCGCGCGTAACAGGTGCGGCTCCTGGAACTAAATCGATGCGAAACTCCACTTGTCGAGCTGGCGGAAGTCCCGACAAGTCTTCAGGAAATACTTCAGGAAAATCATGCACTACAGGAACATCCTTGAGTCGCTTCTCTCCCGACTCCTTCTTAGCCATATGTGCTACGAATGCGTGATATCCTTTCTCGATGTATTTCATGGTTTTGATACACGATATGATGTTCAGGCGAGTTCCACTCATATCGACTCGAACAATCAAAATCTCACCATTAAGAGGGATATGAACAACTCGTTCTCCACAAACAATACTCGCTTGATGCTTGGATAACCAATCCATCCCAATCACTACGTCGAAACTCCCAAGCTCAATCGGCATCAAATCAATACTAAACGGGTGGTCTAAAAGGGTAAGGGTACAACCACGGATCACGGTATGGGTATCAACTATGTTACCATTAGCTAACTCAATGCTATAGCTGACACCTAATGGGGTTGGGGTAAGCTGGAGTAACGGCGCAATCTTAGAAGATACAAAACTCATATCGGCACCCGAATCAAACAAAATTCTAACACGAAGGTTGTTGAGAAGAAACGTACCAGTGACAACATTCGGATCTTGGTGTCGCTTTCCATTCCCCATCACATATACTCTACCTCGAGCATTTCCATTTCCTTGTCCAGCATTCTTCGGGCAATGGCTCCTATAGTGTCCACGCTCTCCACATCCAAAGCAAGTAACCACGGGCTGAGCATTCGCTCCTGTTGCCACAACTTTGCTTTTACAAAACCTTGCAATATGACCAACTTTCTGACACTTCATACATCTCACAGCACACGGCCCAGTATGGTGCTGCTAACACTTGCCACAACGAGTTTGCTGCCCAGCATTCACTCCTCTTTGTGCTGGTGTGGCCACAAAAGCTTTAACAGTCTCTTGTCTCCTATTCTGTTAGTGGTGGTGATTGTTGTTACGGTACTGATTGTTGTTGTTGTTGCGATAGTTGAAGTTGTTGTTCCTTCGGTTATCTTCCCATTTCCTCTTGTTGTTAAAGTGATTTCCTTTCTGAACAGCACCATGCTTAATCATTTGATCCATAAGGCGCTCAGCCATGCTAATAGTATCATCCAAAGTCTCAGCATTGTACGATGTCACATGTGCTTGGATACTTGCGGGTAATCCTCCAATGAACTTCTCAAGTAACTTCTCATTATCTGGCACCATGTGAGCACATAATACTTTCAACTCCTGAAAGCGGCGCACATATGCAGCAAGATCATAACCCTTCACAGCCAAGTAATATAACACAGTATCCAACTTCCTCAAATCGCCACGAGAATAATACTTCTTAACCATAGCTGTCTTGAAATCATCCCACGAAGTACTAAAAGCATTCTCCATTCCTTTCTCTTGGGCATAAGCATTCCACCATGACAAGGCATGCTCCAACAATGTACCTGTTCCATACTTCACCCTATTGTTCTCAGTACAGTTGCTCCTTTGAAACACTGACTCCATCTTCTCAAACCATTGAGTCAATCCAACCGCTCCTTCAGTTCCTTTGAAGGTAGTAGGCTTACAATCCATGAACTCCTTAAAAGTACAGAAATGGTTGTCGGGAACCACTTGAACTCCAGCCTGTCCAACATTCTGAGGAACACCTGCTTGCCCGGCAAGCACTGCTGCAATCCCTTCATCAATCATCTGCTGAATGGCAGCTGGGGTCATCTTCCTAGGAGGCATAATTCTATTAATCAATACAATCACAACCTTTGTAAGTATTTGATCAATGTGTCAGAATCATAGCGCAAAATAAACAACACCACAAAAGAAAAGACATAACATAGCATAAGTCAATATCGATAACAGTACATCATCATAATACATCATAGATTTCATACTTGACATTGGTCTTACAAGATATGCAAAACAAGTACAAGTTTCCGATAAAATCTATCAACTGAACTATTCAGTTTACACGTACTAGATAAACTACTATCAAAGATACTAACAACTATGAATGACTAATCACTGCCCTATCGAACGATCTCCATACACAGCCATCATGTCAACACTGTCGCTAAACCTGAAGCTAGCCATCCTGTCGTAGTACATCTGCCACTGCATGGCATGAAGCTCATCCCATAATGACTGAATGCTGCGATAGTGTCGACTGCTGTCCATATCAAGAAACACCTCTCTCATAGTCAACTGCTCCACCATCTTACTCATCTCCATCATCCTCTCATCTAGCAAATCCAAACGCTCCTGTAACTTAGCATCTGACTCCTCGGCTGGACCTAGCCTAGCTACATGCCTATGCAATCCACCATGCATCTTATCCAAGCCTTCTCCCCATCTATCATCTCCTTAATCAAATCCACAACCTCAGGCGGTCGATAGCACGTTCTCCTAGCCAACGATACGTAACGACCCTGACACCTAGTGAGATCATGTCTCAAGTGGCTCAACCCATCACTGACTTCTGACTGAGTAACACGAGCAGCTGTCGAAGACTCACCAATCTCATACGTCATCGGAACCTCAGTCTCAAGCGCCTATCCTAATGCCTCAGACGTATCCGACTCGTAAGTCACATCTGAAATCACAGGCGAAGGTGGCATGGGAGGAACATCCTGATCCTCATCCATAAACTCCTCATCATCAATCTCCTCGTCATCATCACTATCATCCTCATCATCATCATCAATACCAACATCATCCTCTAAACCTACTTCATCATCCAAACCAACATCATCCTCTAAACCTACCTCATCGTCCAAACCAACATCAACATCTAACTCGATCTCGTCTCCTAATAGCAATGGGTCAACAACTGGTGGGACTGGGACAAACATTATAATCTACAAGAGCATAAGGAAGGTATAAAAACACTAGCCAAATTTCGCGGAAAACATTTTATAAGCCAAAGCATAATAGTGGAGAAGTTCCAAACCAAATCATAATATCAAAGCATGTATATAAAAAGTTTAAATAAATACCAGGGCGTGAAGTGGCATGAAGAGCTGGCGGCTTTCTGTCTCAAAACATTTTGACTCCAGGAAAAAGTTTATAGTCGAGTGCGAGCTCGTTCTCTATAAACGTTGGCTCTGATACCATTCTGTAACACCCCCAACTCGAATACGGCAGCTATCATGCTGGGGGTATTACGCAAATAGAAACCAGGCACATTTATAGCTAATGACCACAACACGGGACGTTTATAAATGTTGCAAAACATATCATTCAAATTACAAACCATTTAGAGTACAAGGACTCTTAAGTCAAAGTAACAGCGGAAAAAGTAAATAGATTTTGCAGCAGAAAATAAACAAAGTTTAGCAGCAGAAGTAACAAAAGACACAAAAGGTTTTACGAATGACATGCAAATAAGGATAGAAAGATAGTAAAGCTGCCTCGACAGAAATGCCTCTTCAGCCTTAGCCACTCCACCATGCCCCAAGTATCAAGCTTCCAAGCTAATTATTAATATCATTAGTACCTGAAACACATGCTTAAAAAGTCAACACAAAGGTTGAGTGTAATCCATAGGTTTAAATAATAAGGTTGAGCACAAGGTTTTAATCATAAGATATGAGCAACATATGCAAATATCGGGTAATCAAGGTAACAACCAATGTATAGAGGCATCCCTGTGCATATAACATTGTTGATGATGCTAAGCTCATGACACGCAAAACGTTAACCAACAATCATAGTATCAATATAACCGCGGAATTTCATAATATAATAGTGCCCCCAAGGCCGAGTACTTGCCAATTACCCGGCAAAATCGAATATAGTACACCACAATTTGCCTATCCAGCAAAAGGAGTGGGAGGGTCAATTCCTATAGGCCTATATCCCTATATTCGCGCTCACTCGCAAGTGATTAATGGTTCATGATCTGAGGGTCTTGCAATGGCAAGGTAAAGCTACTTAGCACATCGTCAGGAAAGCATACCAATCAGGAAAAGCATACCAAAAATACTTGTGCTCAGAAAACATTTAAAGCATGTATCTCACCCCATGGGTTTATAAACATTTAAAAGATAAAAAGCGGGGCTATGAATCACACCTTAACAATAGCAGGAAACGAGATATATCAACCAATCAAATAATGCGTCACAGCAAATAATCCTCAGCACAACCTAAGCAATATCAATATCATAACTCAGCAATGGTACTCGAATATTTCAATAAACAATGCTTGAATAAAGTTTTATAAAATACAATGGCATTTGAAAGAAAATAGTTTTCAAAGAAAAGTCTCGTGTGGAAGAAAGATAGAAAAAGAATAAGTCGGCGAAAAGACAAAATACGCAAGGAAGACGAATGAACACTCGAAGAAAGTCGTCGAAAAGAAATGGAAAGAAGAAGAAATGAGAATAAAGACACACTCAAATAATAACAAATCGCTAATAACAAGTCTCGGTTTTACCCATTTTCCCAAAATAACGTTGAAATAAAAAGGGTTTTGAAATAAATATTAGTTAGTAAAATAGTTTGAAGATTATAAAGAATTTTACAAAATTTCGGCATGACCTGCCCGTTTATAGAACATTTCCCGAGTCAACGACTCTTTATATTTAAACAACATTTAACATTTTATAAATAATAATATGATTGGATATATCATTTACGTAGTCCATTAGTTGTTTAGGTTTATCGACCATTTGGTATTGTTCGGGTTCCAGGTACGTTAATATCTTTAAGGGCCTAACGTACCCTACCGTCTCGTGTACTAAAGGGTCCATAAGTCCAAATAACCATAGCCACAAATCCAATACGTCCAATTCAAGCTCACATATAACATCACAATATAATAACATGGAAACCAAGTCTAATGTCCAAATCCTCTTAACTATGTCAAATGTATTTTAGGTTTCTTAGTTTTATTATCCGTTTTATTATTTACCGTTTAGACTAAATAATAATAATAATAACCCCGAGACTAGTAACCAATCTCGAAACAATCTGACAAACAACAAAAATAACAACTCTAAAATCAAACAACCAAACCCAACTCCATTCGGCTCAAACCATATAACCAAAACCAAATCCGAATCCTAACCTATTCGACCAAAACATAATCCAAAACCAAATCCAATCTCATATAACCTTCGGCTTAAACCAAACTCATCCAAATCCAAATCAAATCCATCCAAACACCTCAACAATAACAACAACAATAATATTCATCACCTCCCACCACCACCCGAGCCTCGGTGGTGGTGGTGGTGGCCGGCTGTCGAGCCACAAACAAAACCAAATGGACCCAAAATAATATCACAAACATCAAATATATACTCCCTCTAGTCCCAATTCGACAACAAAAACAAGAAATAACCAAACCCTCACCGAGTCACGAGTTGACTCGGTGAGTTCGTACCGAGTCGTGGCCAAAACGGATCAAAAAGGAATCCACACAAGTTTTTATCATTAAAACATTTATAAAAACATTTTTATAAAAAGATTTAATAAATAAATTCGGATTTATAAAAAATAAAATTAGGGTTTTGAATAAAATCAAAAATAACAAAAAGGGTGGCGAGTGGTGGTGCTATTACCGTTGGTAGAAGGTGTAGGGAGGTGGTGGTGGTCTCGGTGGTGGACGGTGGTCACGGGGGTGGCGCGTGAGGGTGCCTTAGGGTGGTTTGGTGGTAAACGGAGTGCGGGGATGAGTCGGGGACATCCCGATCTACAAGGTGAGGTAGGTGGTGTAAGTGGGGATGGCCGGAAAATTTTCCAGTGGCCGGAATTTTATGGATTCCGGTGGGGGGTGGGGTGTCGCCGGCGAAGAGAAGAGAGAGGGAGAGAGAGGAGTGAGAGTGTGTGTGTGTTTTATGATAAGAAAAATGAAATAAATAATAATAAAGGGGGTAATTATATTTAGGAGTATAGGGCAGTTTTGTAATTAATAAAAGTGTAGGATATGAAATGAAAATAAAATCAAGGGGCCAATCTTGCCATTGTATTAAACTTCTCGTAAAAACGGTTCGGGGCTCAAACGACATAGCAAACAGACTCGAAAATTTACGAAACTTGCGCCATTGTTCACGAAATAATTTTTCCAATAAAATCAAGCATAAACTTCAGAGTTTTTCTCAAACTCAAAATAAATCAAATAATTTGGCAAATGCAATACAATTCGAGTTTTCTTGGTTGTGCTGAGTCAATCAAGGAATAAATTCTCGTTTCCAAATATGTCTCACGCTTCTCAAGCCCAATTTAACATGCATTAAAATTTTAAAAGTATCTTAGGTACGAAAACAGAAGTTTGGCTAGAAATGGGTTTTAGGAAAAGTACCAGGTGTTACAACAAAGTACCGAAGTATTAGTGGGTCACTGATGTATCTCACAGCTAGTAGACCGGATATTGTATTTGCTGTATTTATGTGCTCTCGCTATCAGTCCAGTCCAACTGAACGTCACCTCAATGAGGCTAAGAGAATCCTTCGATACGTAAAGGGAACCATAAATTTGGGGATCTGGTATCCGAAGGATTCCGGTTTTGAACTAATAGCTTTTTCAGACGCTGATCATGCAGGGTGTATAGATACACGCAAAAGTACTTCTGGTGGTTTGCAGTTTCTAGGAGATAAACTCGTGTCTTGGCAATCAAAGAAGCAGGATTGCATATCACTATCGTCAAAAGAAGCTGAATATGTCGCCATGTCTGCCTGCTGTTCACAAGTCATTTGGATGCGTACACAACTAATGGACTACGGTTACTTATTCAACAAGATTCCGATGTACTGTGACTCGAAAAGTGCGATAGCGATCTCGTGCAACACGGTTCTGTATTCAAAGTCTAAGCACATTGATCTCCGTTATCACTTCATCAAGGAGCATGTTGAAAAGGGTACAATAGAGTTATATTTTGTGGGTACAGAATACCAACTGGCAGACTTGTTCACAAAACCACTACCCCCGGGAAGGTTTACTGAGCTAGTTCACCGGATTGGTATGCGGTGTTTGACTCCGGATGATCTTAAATATTTTCTTGAAAACAATTAACCGAGTCAAATACCAAAACTATCTTTGTAAATATTTTACAAAAACAAAATAAAAAATCAAAAAATCAAAAAAATCCAAAAAGATTTTACAATTTCTTATGTTTTTTAAAAATGCTCGTACACAATCTTTGTCAACACTTTGGTTTATCAAAAATTCAATATTTTCACACCAAGTGTTGAGGGGGAGAAAATGTTCTTCAAAATTTCAAAATCTTGTGCAAACATGTGCACTTGCATATTTCGTTATTGTTATGATGTCTCTTTGCAATGGTGGAACGTTAAAGGTTATCTCGTATCATTTCTTTCTTCATTTTATTTCTTTATTAGCTTACCATTAAATGTCGTTACGTTTAACTGATAAATTAAGTCATTAGGACATGTTTTATGGTTAAGTTAGTAGTCAAGGGACTAAAACTGCCAAGTTGTGAAAGTTCTTAAAATCGTAAACCAAAACAAACACCCCCCCCCCCCCGTTTTTTATTATTTCAAAAACAAAAAACAAAAACAAACACCCTCTTATTCATCTCACGGCTCAAATTATATAACCAAATCCACGTTCTTGATCTCAAAACCGTAAGTAAATTCATGTTATTTAACTCATTCTAAGATATGGTTTTCAAACAATTGTATTTTCAATGGCTAGAATTCGTGTAATCGCTATTTTAAGAACTAGGGTTCTCGAAAATCTTGAATCCTGTGTGTTAAGATGTTTTAGGCCATGAAAACATAGGGCTTTTGATGTTAAATGTATTATGTTCATGTCCCTTAAGCCTAATCATAACAGTTAACTCGTTTGGATTGTTTTCGATAACTAGGGTTTACGTAGAATTAGGGGTCTGTGTTTGAGTGATGTTTTTGTTAATTTTATTGGTGGGATTTGCTTGTTTAAGTGTTTATTACATGCCTGTGATTGTTAATTGTACCAAAACATCTAATCGCATGTTCTAGATAATTAGGGTTTATGTTCATAATTGGGGTTTTTCGTTTGAGTGTTTTTTAGGCTAATTAAATTGTCAAAACATGTTCTTATAAGTGTTAATTGATGTATGCATGTGTTCTTTACTTGAAATTCACAATTTTACATGATCTAGATAATCTTTGGTCTCGTTATCTTTTCAAAATCTTTTTTGGGTTGCCTATTTGTGTTTCTAACTGTTGTTTATCAATTTATATACAGGCTACACTCAAAAGATACAAGGATATCTCAAAAAAACGTATGACTTCAAAGATTTCGAAAAATTCTTGTATAAGAATTTTTTCGAGAAAATTTTTCGAGAAAGTTATCGAAATCTTTTCTCCAAAATTTTTTCGAGATCTTTTAAAATTTTCGAGATCTTTTCTTTTTCGAGAAAATCTTTGAAGATTTTGAAATATCTCATTAAAATTTTCGAGAAAATAAGATTTCGAGATCTTTTCAAGATTATCGAGAAAATATGAACAAGGGCTATCGAAATCTTTTATAATGAAGATTTTCGAAATCTTTTTTGTGAACAGTAATTTTTCGAAATCTTTGCTTAGGAAATTTTTCGAAATCTTTTGTCCACAAATTTTTTCTTTTTCGAGATCTTTGTTTATGCTTGCTTTCGAAAACTTTGTTGGACTTATTTTCGAGATCATGTACATCATATATATTGAGTAATCAAGTGTTTGTAAAATTTTCGAAAACTTGTATGATTGAATAAACTATCATATATATGTACATTGTGAGGACATTAGTTAATTTGTGGTTGTGTTGTGTTTATTAATATGTTACCTTAAAACTTGTATGCCTTAAATGAAATATCATCTAAGTTACATGTTAAGTAACAATAACATCATTTATCACATAGTAATTAACTGGACCATGATTGCATCAAATATGTCATTGAATATCAAACGTGAACTCGGACTAATAACTAACGTATCTGGATGTTTGATTTCATGACATGACACTTTCAGAACACAAATGGCTCAACAATCTGAATCAGCTCCACAACTAAAACAGAACCTCCCATTACTCACACTTGGTGAATTCCTCCCTTCAGACTACAACGTCAAATTTGACCAGAACAATCTTCGCATCGACTTCAACAAACTGAGCATACCAGATGACACATGCAAGATTGTTAAGAATATTCTTCTGGCTCATCCATGCAAGCCACTGCTTACCAAATCAGCATCAGTACCCACCTTCTACATCCATCAGTTCTGGCATTCTGCTAAGGCCAACTTGGACGACAGATCTTTCACTGTCAAGCTGGAACGCAAAGAATACAACATTAATTACGACACTCTTCGTGCAGCACTCATGCTACCAACTTATGATGAATATCATCCCATGTTGTCTGAACTGGAAATCCTGGACTACTTCATTGATCTTGGATATGACATTCCTGACAATGAATCACTCACACTCCTGTCAAAGTTCAATGTCAAGTATCTGCCTCAACCATGGAGAACCTTCTGCATGCTGATTGTCAGATCCATTTCAGGAAGAAGGAGTGGTCATGAGCATCCGAGGCTGGAACACATGCAAGTATTTTGGGGTATGATGACTATGACTCCGATCAACTTTGCAGCACCAATAATGAGGGATCTGCTTCATCGCATTCACACTGATCATGATAGAACAGTAATACCCTTCATCAGATTCACCAAACTACTTATAGCATACTTGATTGAGAAGACACCAGAATTCCTCAAGAGGTTGCTAGACAAGACTGAACCAAGAGAAGCAATGAATGAAGATCCAAAGATCTCCTTTGTCAAATCCATTAAGTTTACTCCAAGAACCAAGGGCATGAGAATTCCAGATCACTTCTTGGATGATGAGATCAGAAAGACTCAGAATTTCAAGAT
>LBNU01023124.1:81461-145071 GCA_014162995.1 Artemisia annua
CCGATCAACTTTGCAGCACCAATAATGAGGGATCTGCTTCATCGCATTCACACTGATCATGATAGAACAGTAATACCCTTCATCAGATTCACCAAACTACTTATAGCATACTTGATTGAGAAGACACCAGAATTCCTCAAGAGGTTGCTAGACAAGACTGAACCAAGAGAAGCAATGAATGAAGATCCAAAGATCTCCTTTGTCAAATCCATTAAGTTTACTCCAAGAACCAAGGGCATGAGAATTCCAGATCACTTCTTGGATGATGAGATCAGAAAGACTCAGAATTTCAAGATCTACGACAAAGCATTCAGGGAAGAGAAAGTTGGTGTAACGGAGAAAGAAAATGAACCAGCTTCCATTGTTCGTACTCGAAGCAGAAGGGGTGCCAAATCTGGTAGCTCGAGCAGTACTACAACCTCTAAATAACCAAAGCCTGCTCAAAAGCCACCCACCAGACCAAAAAGGAAAGCTGCACTCAAGCTGATTCCTCGGGATAAACCGTCAGCTTCATCATCCGACACGGAAACCGACTCTGAGTTTGGCACCGAATCTGATGAGGAAGCAGACTATGTACGAAGGTCAAGGGTTCCAGATGACCAGGAAGGAAAACTTGATGAAGAAGAAGAGTTTCCAGGGCTTGCACTGACTAAACAATTGAGCAAGGAAACTGCAGAGAAGGAACAAAGAAAAGGCACGGGAATTGCCATCAATGAACCAAGTGATGCTGCACATGATGAAGAAGCAGAAAATGAACCAACTTCTGAGCCACTGGTTGACAAGCGAAAACTCAAAAGTATCATCATCGACACCAGGGCTGAAAAGAAGCAGGAGGAGAAAGAACTCAGGGAAGCTATGCTTCTAAATCTTCAACATCCACAACCTCATCAAACACCGACAAATACTCCAGGACATGAGGCTGGCTCAAGCAGCACTGTAGCTCCACAAACCGAAACCGTACAACATGACACTATTATGACGGAAGCTACACAGGAAAATGTTGTGACAGAACAAACTGAGCTCATCACTCCAGAATTTATTGCTCAAGTTCAGATTGAAGACGAACTCAAGAAGAAAGAGGAAATACAGAGGAAAGCTAAAGAGGATACAGATAGGTTGCTTCGTGGACTCGATCAATACGAAGAACCTTTTGACACTAATGTACTCATCAACAGTCCTCCACACTCACCTCCTCGATCTGAACCAGAGCACAAGTCATCTTCATCTTCATCATCGCATCACTCACCACCACCAGCAAAGAAAACACGCAAAGACAAATCAAACAAAAAGAAGAAGGGAGGCAAAGCAGCTTTGACAGCATCAAAGCGGATCAAGGAAGCTCTAGATCTGGCAAGGAAGAAGAAGAAACAGACACAACAGCCAACTGGAGATCTACATGACCAAGTACAACTGCTCTCACAACAGGTCAAAACTTTGACTTCACAACTCAAAGATCTTCAGGATGCAAATGAGCTTGTCAACAAAGTTCTACAGGCCGACATGGACGGGATGATCAAAGAGTACACTAATGAATATCTCAACGACAATCTCGCTGCCATAGCTGAACCGGCTGTGTCTACGCTTATTGAGCCGATTCGATCAAAGTTGAATACCAGGATCAAGCACAACATTGAAAGAATGCTTGAGTCAACTCCATTTTATCTTCGCACTAACAGGGATCCTCCACCACTGGAAGATCTATCTACTGAACAACTACAAACACTGTTAGCTGTCAAGCTCAGAAATAAGGAGGAAAAGACACCTGAAGAATCAACAATGTTCGAGGCACTTCAAGCCATAGCCTCAAAAGAATCTTGCAAGGAAGCTGCTGGACAACACAAACGACCCAGGCAAGATGATGACCCTGACTCTGATCTGAAAAACAAGAAATCAAGGAAGTCAGACAAACCATCTTCATCTCACCAGCCCCGCAAGACCTCTAAGACTCCTCCTTCCAGACAAAGACCTCCAGCATCTGGGTCAGCACCAAAGCAATTAGAGGAACCCTTCGAGCTTCAAGAGCTAGATACTCAGGAAGGAAATGAAACAGCGATACCTTAATCAGAAATTCCTTCATTTCAAGCCGGTCCATCTACCAAAACTAAAGAGAAGAAAAGGTCTTCAAGAACAAAGAAGCAGAAACAACAGACAACTCAATTCTATTGGCTTAATGTGGACGAAGCTCGTGACTCTGATTGGCTGACTACTATGATCAAGGCACAACCACCACTTGAGGCTGACGAACCACTACCGAGTAATACTTTGCAGATGACTCAGAGTATTATGTCGGGCCTTCAAGTTGAAAGGTTGTCAAAGTCTGAGCTAAAGCGGATCAATCGTGAAGCCATGGATTTCCTCAAGAAAAGATCAGGAAACAAGATCGAATTGGACTACCACATGGAGAACATAGCCTGTGCACTATCTGGCTCGTTCGACTGCTTAACCCTGAATCCAATGTCGATACTGAAACGAAGAAACCCTACTTCACTGACTGGACAAAACCTCTACCACTAATTGGCTTTCCTGAAAAACCAAAGATCCCATTCAGACGCTTCTTCAATAATGACTTTCGATACCTCCAGACTGCCCATGAGACCTCCAAGGAGCGAAATCCATCTTCACTCACATTGTCTATTCCAGCTGCCCGATATGAATTGCTAGACATTGAAGAGCTCGCACCAATCTACTGCAAAACAGTTGTCGAATACAACAGAGAAGCTCTTCTGGGAATTCAACATTGGCCTGAAAGACGAAGGCTCGGCTATACACACAGACTTCATCTAAAGTCGAGTGAAAATGTGAAGAACTCACAGCGTATTGTTGCTGTATTGGAGATCTTGGAAGAGAAGAAATTCAACTACGCCTTCATGAAAGAAATAATCGTCAAGAGAACAGACGAGAAGAAGTACAAGTTTTGTGAAGCAGACTTTTCTGATTTGAACCTGAACGACATTGAAGATATGTATCTACTGAAGGTTCAAGGAAAGCTACTCAACTTTGAACAAGACACACAGTACAACTTCATCGCATCTCTCCTACTTTACATCAGACGATTAATTGTTCAAGAAAGGGTGGAAGATCTTCAGCTGGGAGTAGAAAGTTATCAGAATACCATCAACCTTACTAAACCACAACTCCTGATTCCTGAAATCACTGGGATGTCACAATACTCTCTCATACAACAATCGGCATTTGGAATCACATACCTCAACAGCAAAAACAACATTCATTTCATGCGGTCTGATGAGATTCCCAAATTTTGTGATGTCACACTTCAACGAGTTCGTAGTGGGCTAGCAGAAAGGTTGGAGGATGAAAAGAAAAGGCTGAAAGAGGGAAAACCAACGAGGTGGAAAGCTAATGGACGCCGAATGATCAGAAACTTTGTCCATACGATTGAAGAAAGGCTATATCGACGACAACAGATCAGAAGGTTGGAAAGCTATATTGGTGTTCGACCATCGTTTCCGGTCTTGACATTTCGCCGACCTGATCCAAAGTTCACAGTCTTCGATGCTTAGCTCCGCTCCCATACTTCTGGTACAAAAATTTCAATATGTTTCTAATATTGTTTGATTTGTAATTATTAAGGCTTGTGCACACATAACAGTGTACAACCCGCACTTTGTAATGAAAGGACCCTGTGGTACGCATCAGTGCCACAATCCTAATATAAGGAGCGAAAGCTTCTTACTTTTGAGTAGATTTAATCAAACCTTTCAGTATTTCTCAAATCTGCTCAAAAGACAAGTATTAAACCTCAATAAGTAATCACTTGTTGAGGGGGAGTACTTGAATCAAAACGTCGTTCTTAAATCTTCAAATCTTGTTGATAGCTCCCCATAAGACTCAAAAAGGCATATTTTAATCAAAACCGTTTACAAAAAACAACATTTGATATGCTATTTTTGAGGGGGAGAAAAAGAAAGTGATTAAAATATGATGACAAAAAGTCTTATCCCGTACGAGCTCGACTCAGAATTGACCCACGAATTGACGAAACAACAAATGTCTGAATTCGAAAGGATTTATCAAAGTAGAAAGTACCGTTTCGAGAAACTCTTTCTAGTTGTTTACTTTGACGGGTCTAACTTCCTTTTAGGAATGTTAACAACATCAAGTTAGTTAGTAGGGCTAGTTATCACCTAAAAGCTGATAATGCATCCCTTTAACTAAGCAAGGTAAACGTGTCCCTCGGGTACATGACTATTAAGAGTGGATCAATTCAAAAAAGTGCCAACTCTTTCCACATATGCAAATTTTTGAAAATAATCATGAGCATATGTTGAGGGGGAGTATTTCATATAAAATCCAAAACCTCAAAGTGTTAACAAAAAGTTTCACTCTTACACACTTTGAGAGATTTTCAATTATTTGGTTTAAAGGCATCAATAGGATAGTTATGGAGTTACAAGGTGACTAAGGATAGGAAAAACCGTCCTATGATCCGCCTAAACAGGAGGGATCTACCCAAGGACATCACCAATAGTTAGAAATTAAAAGTCCTTAGGTATGATATAACAAAAGGAGAAAAGAATGAAAGGAGAAAGAAGGGGTTGAAGAATTAAAAAGAAAATGAATGAAAAGGGTGAAAAGAAATAGCCCTCCATTTTATCAACCATAGGTCAGACACCGGGTTCAATTCATATGCTACCGGTTGTTGCTAAGGCGACACCGGTATTGAAGATAAAAGACGTCATGGACCCAGTGACGCAATGTACCTAAACCTTCTTAGCCACTCAGGCATCTCTCAAAAGATGTTTGTTTCATTCTCACAGGGAACGAGTGTAATCTATCGATCGTCTATTAGAGATGGTTGATATTGAAACAGGAGGCCCTCTGCTCCATGCCTCCGCATAGGAAACCAAATGTGCACTTATCGAGTCTAGAGCCACGAGATAACATAAAAAGATCTCTTAGGAACACAAAAATCTTCTACACTAAGTGTCTTGCATCATTGGACACTAAGTGTAAATTATCGAGTCCTTCGCAGATCTTAGCAATCTGCCTTGAACGTTTTTGAGGGATTTACTTAGGTATTTCTCGAATGATTGAACGGAAATCCTGCCAGGGTCAATATCAAACAGCCCTGACAGCAGGTCACTTCGGTGATTCCTTGTGGATTACGCTTAGTGTGTTCGATGGTTTCAAACGGTCTACAGTCGTGGGGTGATCTCCAGCGACTCACCTAATCGTGGGTGTGCGTATGCATGTCTGTGTAAGCCCTCTAGGGGGTATCCGATTAGGAACGGCCTTGGTAAGGATTAGAAGGAGTCTTCACACTATACTGTTGACAAATTCTAACTCCAAACCTGTAAGTACCGGATGTTTTATTGCTAACTGTTTCATTTCAGGTACAACAACCATCTTGAACACCGGCTTCCACATGCTCATACTTACATCTCAGAAAGCTCTCATGAAAGATCGAAGCAACATGAATGCCAAAGGTAGATTCCATGCCAAAAGAATCTACAAAGTGATAAAGACAAACGATCTTAAGTGCAACACCGTCTAAAGAAGGATTCTACGTCAACACAAAGAATCTTCACATATGAAAAGAGAGCTCCTCATTAATGAAAGTTTCAACCGTCAAAGATGTATGAGCATGTCGAAATGATGCAGATCCACTGGAGTCAAAGAAAGTTACAAATGGCAAATCACTACATCAGATTGATCACTATCACATCAACGACAAAGAACAATGAACACCCATTCTATCTAGGGAGATTGTTAAGAACTAAGAACGATGAATCATTTCTACATAATCATCTTTGAGGACGTCTAAAGCCATAAATGCCACAACAAAAGTCAAAGTACAAAGACTTCCAGCAACCTCAAATGACAGTGACTAAACATCACTTCTTCAACAACCGATCCTTAGGGGGAGACTGTTAGAACCTAAGTTTTCTTTATTTTAGTCAAGTCTCGGTTGTTTCAACATTTGTAATAGGTTGCTAGTTTATTTAAGTTATTTAAGAGAGTCATGTAACATGATAAGAGTCCAAACGTGTCCAATGGGCTCTAAGCCCATTCGTTTAGTAAAGGAAGGAGAGAGGGAGTGTTGCCCTAGCTCCTCTCCTATAAATAGGACCTCATGTATCCATTCTCTCTTGTTGGTTATTTTAATACACTAAAGAAACTCTTGCACTTCTATTCTTCTTATTTGTTATAATCAACCAAACTCTATTTCTCATCTCATTTCTACCAAATCTATACTTGTGTTTATAATATGGTGACCTAACAATGAATACATGTAAGTCCCTAGGGCGCTACTGGTATTGTGTTGGTGTGTTGTGTTGGTATGTTGTGTCTGTTATGAAGCTGAGGTCTGGGGTTCGAAACCCATTTATTTATTTATTTATTTATTTATTTATTTATTTATTTTTTCCTTTTTGCTTTTGTTTGCTGCTTCCTTGACACAAGCTCAGACATAAACACAAACTCAAATCCAAACTTGGAAACTCATTTGGAAACAGATTCAAATTACAAAATCTCAAGCAATTCCTTGATTTTAAAACAGCTTTAAGAATCATAATGAATTTCAAAACTTTTGTTTTCTTTTCTTTTGAAATTTATAACAACACCAATGAGCTAAATAAGCTCAATGCAGCAACAACAACAAGAATGAATAAGGGCAGGAACAACAACTAGAATATCAACAAGACAAGAACAACAAGAATCAAACAAGTTGAGCTCATAAAGAATAATAACAAAGAGGCAGCAGCAGCAAGAACAACAAGAACACAACAAGCTCAATAAGGATATAAGCTCTACAAGCTTTCAAAAGCTAAAGCAAACATATCAACAACAACCAAAACAACAACAAACAGCAATAGCAATCAACAAGATCAATAACAAGTAGGATCAAACAAGATGAATAAATCAAACTCAGCATATGCTGATAACGACAGCAGCAACAATGCAAAAGAGGCCAAAGTAAGGGGCAAAATAAGCAGTTTAATAAGGAGTATCTAGAAAACTAAAAGAATATTCTTAAAAACTACCTAGGGGGCTCTCCAAATCAACAAAGATCAAGCAATTACACTAAGATTCAAGCAACTTATGGGCAAAAGAAAATTGCACAAAACTGGATACGGGGGTAATTATCAGTTAGACATCCACTTTCCACCTCAAATCTAAATGAGCAAATCACCTCCTAATCCAAATTTTCTTTTTGAAATGAACAAACAAGCTGGCAAGGTTTCCAAATCCACAAAAACTTTTGGTTTTCACCAATTAATAAACCCTAGAGACAGATTTAAAGATTGCACAAAAACTGAGTGTGCAAAGTTTTGACTTTCCAAGATTTTAAAAAATGTTTGACTTTGATGGATTTAAATTGGCCCTAGATGATTGATTGATGTTTATTAAACCTAAGTGGAGCTACTTCAAGCAAGCTAAACTAGTTTTGAAGCAAATTAAGGGTGTTGATCAACTAAATCACAACAGTCAAGCTGTTGTGATGATTAAGTTGCAAGCTTAACTTTTTCTAGAGCAAATAACCAAATTGATGGTCAAACTAACTTTATATGAGCCTAAGAACAGAGGGCAAGCAATTCCTAACCTCTAATAACAACAACAACTTAACACACTAAACTAAACCAAACACCCCTATATGTAACTGATCCAACAACTTTACAAAGTAAATAAAGGAAATAGATTAATCTAGCCTAAGAATATGAAAATGTTACTGATATTAGGCTAAAATAAACTTAAGGAAACCAAAACAAACAACATTCAGCAACACAAACTATTAATAATAGATTATGCTAAAAATTATGGGAAAAAGCTTACATGTTTCTGCCAAAGCTTACAAGGATAGACGAACTAGAACCAAAACCATATCCTAACACTCCCCATGGAGTACTAAACCAAAATCCATCCTTTGCTGCTACTGCTTCTACCATTCAGTCTTCAAAAAAATTTATATTTTATGCTTTTTTCTTTGTATATTTTTTTTCTTTTCTTTTCTGAGTTTAAACCTTCTTTTAACTTCAAATCATTTCACAAATGTTTATAAGAGCTACTGAGATTATGCAAGTGCAATTAAGCAAAATAACAAGAAACTTAAAATTTAAAGTGAAAATACGAATTTCTTAAAACTGAAAGATTTCTTAAATTAAATTGAGAAGTTGGAAATTACAACTGAAACTAAGTCTAAAAATAAAGAAAAGATACAAAGAGGGATGCCATACAAGGCTTACAAGACTGCCTATTTATACTAAAAGCTAAGACTAGGGTTTCCTTCCCTCCTGTGCTTCTTTTGTGAGATAATTCTTCATAAATATCACCTTTGTGCTTTCCTTAGTAAATCCCAGTAGTCAATTAAAAAGTACATCCAATCTTGACCCTTGATTCAATTTTAGCACCCAAATGGTGTTGTGGATTGCCAGCGTGGCTGTGGTAGGTACAGGATTGTGAGTATGTCTGAGAGGTAGTGGGATTGGGAGGAGATATGGAGGACAAAAAGCTGACTGGATATGATAGTGAAGTGGAGATGGTGATGGTTTGGTTATGGCGGGAAAGGGTTAGGGGAAAGTGATGGGTACTGTTGGATTTGACTGCTTTGACTGGGTGGTGGGTTATATAACGTGGGTTTGGGCTTGGGGAACACTTTTGGGCTGGGGAAATTTATTGGGTTTATGATTTTTCTGTAGTAGTTTTGTGTTTAACTAAATCATAAGGATCAATTGTGTAACAATCTGAAAATGGAGGACCAAAGCTGCCACAGATTCAAAAATATTCCAAACACCATTCTTGACAAGTTGTAATTCCACAAGGTTCTTTGATGCTAAACTTCCAAAATTTAATCCCCACGGACTAAATCTGCCAAATTCAAAAGTCCATGGACCAAACGTGTACATTCTCCAAACTTTTCACCCAAGGTTCATTTTTGCCAAAGTTCAATAACTCAAGGATCATTTTTGATAAATTCCAAAGTTTTAATCCCAGGGACCATTTTGACAATTTTAAAAGTATAGGGACCATATTTGCAAACTTTTGAAAATAATCACCAAAGGACCATTTATGACAACTTTTTGATTTTCCAAGGACCTTTGATGACTTTCCTTACAAATTGAATGGCTAGGGACTGATTTTGAGAAGTTTTGAAAGTTGAGGGATTGAAACTGCCAATTATGCAACACTTTGTTCGTTTTTCATTTGTTTTCAATCATTTTGCATATAAAACACAACCCTGGGATATTTTGGGTATTTTGATGCATTGCTGAGTATTTTCAGATGTTTTTGCAGTTTATATTGACCAAAAATGATGAGTATTTGCACACTCATCAATCCCCCACACTAAACTATTGCTAGTCCCTAGCAATATTTTATAAAACGTAATGGATTTGAAGTCTCTTTACCAAAAGCCATTACTTTTGGAGTAGCCAAATGTTTTGGTTCAAGTAAGAACTATGGTACACTGATAACCATGTAATTTTTAGCAAACCACAAGCTTTAAACGGATTTGATTTGTGTTTACCAAAAGCCGTTTGCTTTTGGACTAGCCAACTCTTGATGGACATAGTCAACATCTTGGTGAGTTGATTACCAATTATGGTTTTCCAACGCCTTTACCACAAGCCATAACCTTGCGGGCTAGTCAACTCTTTACCGAAGATATGGTGAGTCGAATACCATACAATTTTTGGCAAATTGCAAGCCGTCAACGGATTTGAGATATCTTTACCTAGAGCCGTTTGCTCCAGGATTAGCCAATCCATATGTAAGTTATACATGGTGGACTGATTACCATTTATTTCATTAGTGCAAAGCACTTTCCAAAAAAAAATTTTTGCCAAAATGGGGGAATATGTCTCTAAAAAGGTACACATTTGATCAAATTTTCCAAAATTCCCTCCCCCACACTTAGAAATGAATATTGCCCTCAATATTCAAAGTCCCGGCTATTATGCTGATACTTAAAATGTAAAAACTTAGATTTGGGAAAGTGTGGGAACATCATAATTAAAAGAAATGAGCTAAATAGCTAAAGCTTCTTAAATAGAAGCTATCACTTCTTTTTAAAATGATGATGATGATTTTNAAATAGGAGGAAATCAGAATCACGGGTGAAAACCCATGCAATGCTACTGTTTTTGTTCACCGAGTCGCTAGCTTGACTCGATCCCCGCATTCATTGGTCCATGGGGACGGTTTGGAGATCCGGGACAACCATCGATGGTATGTCCCCTCCAAAGTAATGCTTCAATCTATGACCATTAACTTTGAAGTTTGGCCCGTTGGTTTGACACAACTCGAAAGTGCCATATGGAAAAACTTGAGCAACGGTATATGGTCCAGTCCATCGGGTTTTAAGCTTTCCCGAGAAGATCTTCAATCTAGAGTTGAAAAGAAGGACTCGATCACCAACTTTGAAAACGCGGTTCTTGATTTTGGAGTCATGGATCTTCTTTGTTTTCTCTTTGTAGATCAAAGAGTTTTCGTAATCTTGATCACGGAGTTCATTTAATTCATTGAGTTGAACTTTCCTATGATCACCCGCAGACTTAAGATCGAAGTTGGCATGCTTAAGGGCCCAATAAGCTTTGTGCTCGAGCTCGATCGGCAGATGACATGCTTTTCCATAAACGAGCTTGTATGGAGTACACCCGATGGGTGTTTTATAAGCCGTACGAAAAGCCCATAAAGCGTCATCTAACTTGTCCGACCAAGAGGCACGATTCTCGCCTACGGTCCTTTCAAGAATTCACTTTAATCCTCGGTTTGAAACCTCCACTTGCCCACTAGTTTGTGGGTGATACGCGGTAGTAAGACGGTGAGTGACACCGTACTTAAGCATGACCTTAGCAAATTTGTCATTGCAAAAGTGAGTACCGCGATCACTAACGATGGCGCGGGGAGTTCCAAACCTAGCGAAGAGAGACTTTAAAAACTTCACAACTACTGGGGCATCAATTGTTGGGAGAGCCTTAGCTTCCACCCATTTCGACAAATAATTGACGGCCACGAGTATGTACTTGTTCCCTCGTGAAGACGGGAACGGCCCCATGAAATCAATGCCCCATACATCAAAAATTTCACAAACTTGGATGACATTTTGTGGCATTTCATCCCGTTGTGTAATCTTTCCTTGACGTTGACAAGAGTCACAAGATTTGACTAAGTCATGGGCGTCTTTGTAAATTGTGGGCCAATAGAAACCGGAGTCAAATACTTTCCGAGCGGTGTAGTTTGGGCCATGATGTCCCTCGGTGGGTCCATTATGACAAGCCTTAAGAATTTCCATGGCTTCTTGGCCATGAACACACCTACGAATGACTTGATCCGCACAAACTTTGAACAAATAGGGGTCGTCCCAAAAGTAATGGTTAACATCTTTGAAAAATTTGTTCTTTTGGTGGGACGACATCCCTTTCACAATGAAATTCCCCGCATGGTAATTTGCGAAATCGGCAAACCATGGGGTACTAGAATCACCACGACTAGAAATCAAATTAACTGTCTCGAGAGGAAATGTTTCGTTTATTTCCTTTTTCTCCAGAGTACTTTGATGAGGGTTTTCCAATCGGGAAAGATGGTCAACAGCAAGGTTCTCGGCTCCTTTTTTATCCCGAATAAGGATATCAAATTCTTGTAGTAGGAGAACCCAACAGAGCAACCTCGGCTTTGCATCTTGCTTAGCAAAGAGATACTTGAGAGCCGAGTGATCCGTATACACTATGGTTTTAGTCAAGATCAAATATGGCCGGAATTTCTCGAAAGCATACACAACGGCTAACAATTCTTTTTCAGTGGTGGTGTAATGAGCTTGAGCCTCGGTCAAAGTTTTGCTCGCATAGTGTATAGGCTGAAAATGCTTGGTTCTGCGTTGCCCCAAGACCGCACCCACGGCAAAATCACTTGCATCACACATGAGCTCGAAAGGTAGGTCCCAATCGGGGGCAACTAAGATCGGTGCTTCCATAAGCTTTTTCTTAAGAGTTTGAAAAGCTTCGATGCACTCATCGGAAAAGACAAATGGAGTTTCTTTTTCAAGAAGTCGGGTCATTGGCCGGGCGATCTATGAAAAATCTTGAATGAATCTACGATAGAAAACGGCATGACCAAGAAAACTCCGAACACCTTTAACAGTAGTGGGATGAGGTAGTTTAGCGATGACATCGTCTTTAGCTTTGTCGACCTCAATCCCACTCTTTGAAATTTTATGGCCAAGGACAATGCCTTCTTTGACCATGAAATGACTTTTCTCCCAATTTAGAAAAAGATTTGTATCTTCACATCTTTGAAGCATTTTGTCTAAATTGGAAAGACATGATTCAAATGAATTCCCAACGACCGAAAAATCGTCCATGAAGACTTCCATTGTTTTCCCGATCATGTCGTGGAAAATAGCCATCATGCATCTTTGAAACGTGCCTGGAGCATTGCACAAACCAAAAGGCATACCCCTATAGGCAAATGTCCCGTATGGGCATGTAAAAGTCGTTTTTTCTTGATCCTTCGGATCAATGGGGATTTGGAAATAGCCCGAGAAACCGTCGAGAAAACAATAGTATTCGTTTCCCGCAAGTCTTTCGAGCATTTGGTCCATGAAAGGTAGCGGAAAGTGGTCTTTACGAGTGGCGTCGTTTAACTTACTGTAGTCAATACATACACGCCATCTCGTTACCAACCGAGTAGGGATCAACTCGTTCTCATCATTTTTAACAACCGTAATACCACCCTTCTTGGGCACACAATGAACGGGGCTCACCCAAGGACTATCTGAGATAGGGTAAATCAATCCGGCATCAAGAAGTTTAATGACCTCTTGTTTGATGACCTCATGGATTTTTGGATTCACCCTTCTTTGTTGTTGAACCGCCGGTTTAAAGTCATCCTCAATCAAAATTTTGTGCATACAAAGTTCCGGGTTAGTACCCTTGATGTCGGAAAGTTTCCAAGCAATGGCACGCTTGTGTGACTTTAAAACCTTGAGGAGAGCGGCTTTATCATCCTTACTCAAGTATTTAGCAATAATGACGGGTAACTTATCGTCACCCTCCAAGAATGCATACTCGAGATGAGGTGTTAAGTCCTTAAGTTTGACCTCGGGAGGATCAATAGATTTTTCAATGGATTTGATCTCCTCATTATGAATTTCTCTTGGAGGATGAGGGGGTGAAGGATCTTCATTTAACAACTGTTCAAGCAATAGTGTATCCCCCTCGGAGTCAAGATAGCCATCATCAACCTCATGCGGAAGTGAACTATCTTCAGATAGAAAAACCTCGACTTCTTCCAAAAGAAAGTCACTTCCCTCAAACGGAGTAAGGGAAGGGGAAGAGTCGGCTATGATTGGAGCAGAAGATGGAGTGGGATCGCCACTCGGAGAAAAACCAAGAACTTCTTGAGAGTACTCCTCAGAAGCAACATCAATGACATCTACCCGGTTAATTTCTTCTCGTTCAAGGTCAAGGAGATCTTTTGAAGTATTTTCAATGTTTATGACCAATTTTTCATCTCCTACCCTAAGAGTAAGTTCGCCTTCGAAGACGTCGATTAATGCACGAGCCGTTTTCAAGAATGGTCTTCCCAAAATGAGGGGAACACGAGGGTCGGCATCAAAATCAACGACTACGAAGTCGGCAGGAAAATAAAACTTGCCAACCTTCACAAAGACATTTTCAGCAATACCCTTTGGTTTAGTAATTGTTCAGGTTGCTAATTCTAAAGTCATGTGCGTTGGAGTAAGTTTGGGAAGTGAAATCTTTTGCCAAATAGAGAAAGGCATGAGATTTATGCTAGCGCCAAGATCGGCCAAGGCGAAGCACTCTTCAAGCTTTTGGAAATCACAAGGTATGAGAAATTTTCCGGGGTCTCCTAATTTTTCAGGAAGTTTCTTTCGGAGCACGCCGAACAATTTTCATTCAAACGAGTGTTGGTGAGCTCCAACATTTTCTCTTTGTTGCTAAGAAGACTCTTGAAAGTGGAAGCAAACTTGGGCATGTAAAGAAGAGCATCCGTAAAACTAATGTTGAAGTGTAACTTTTGAAAAATTTCAAGAAACTTCTTCATTTGGAGATTACTTTTGTCACGGAGTTTTTGATCATTAAGCCTCGAGGGATATGGGATCGAAGGCTTAGGAATGCTCTTTGGGAAATCAAATTCGGGGGTTGAAGTTTGGACTTCCGAAGGTTGAACTTGTGCGGTACTTCGTGGGCTTGAGGAATGCACCTTGTTCTTTGTCACCTCGGGCTCACGTTCCACTACCTTTGGAGGAGAGGAAGAAGAGGTAGTAGGAATTGCGGGACCATCATAAGAAACACCACTACAGGTTGTGATTGCCTTTACATCGCCCTTCGGGTTGGCGATCGTGTTGCTTGGAAGCGTACCCGATCCCGAAGGTCGATCATTTAAAGACTTCTTAAGTTCAGAAATCTGACTGACCAACAACCTGTTTGTTTCTTCTTGAGCTTTCATAAATTGTTTCAACAATTCATCGATCAATGATTGAGTTTGAACAACGGCTTGATTTTGATTAGGAGAATTTTGAGCTCGGTTGTTTTGATTGAAAGCTTGATGTTTAAAATTTCCTTGGTTATGATTACCATTACCATGAAAATTGTTTCCTTGATTACCATAACCTTGATTTCTATTCAAGTTTCCTTGATTTTGAAACCCTTGATTGAAATTCCCTTGGTTTTGAAAACCTTGGTTCATTCGATTTTGGTTTTGGTTACGGTTTTGATTGAAAATTTGAGGGAATCCGGGTGGTCCACTTTGGTTGCTAGCACGGTAGTTTGTCTCCATTTGAGGACGGTATTGGTTACCTCCTTGATTAGAACTACCGGCTATTGCATTAACCTTGAATGGATTGCCTTCGGTGGCAGTACAATTATAATAGGCGTGTGGACCACCACAAGTCACACAAACTTCAACTTTCTTAACCTCGGCAGGTTGAGAAGCTTGTGGAGAAGAAACTTTCTTTTTTTGGGTGAGTACTAAGGCATGGATGGCTTCCGTGAGCTTGTCAAGCCTAGCATCGGTGCTAGATTGAGCCACGGGTAATGAAGTAGAAGGACTAACATTTGCGTGGGAAACAATCGGCTTGCTTCGTGGAATGCGAACCTTAGACTTATTTTCAATGATAGCCAAAGCATCCCTAGTGGTTCGATTCAAGAAATTACCTCCCGCGGAGGAATTGAGAGAGTCTTGATCGATTTGGCTCACACCATTATAGAAAGTGTCGAGTTGCATTAACTCGGAAAAACCATGATGGGGACATCTACGAAGCATGTCCTTGAAATGATCCCACGCCTCACTGAATGATTCATCGAATTTCTGTGTGAATTTCATGATCTCATTCTTTAGGGCGGTGGTTTTGGAAGGAGGAAAGAATTCGTTCACAAACTTCTTGACCAAATCTTCCCATGTTTCGATCGATCGAGGGGGTTGTTTGTCAAGCAAATTCTTGACAAGCCCCATCGAGAGATAACGGGAAAAGAAGAAGTTTGATTGCCTCTTCAGGGACGTTTTTGCATTTGATGGTGGATGTGATTTTGTTGAACCATCGAATGTGATCTTGAGGGTCGTCCCTTTAAAAACAATAGAATTGCCGGGATGTGACTAGGTTCATCAACCCGGTCTTAAGCTCAAAATTGTCAGCCACGATGGCTGGAACAACGATAGCATCTCCATAACCCTCGATGGGTGCTTGGAGAAGCTCATTCATAGTGGGCTCGGCCGCCATGATAGGAGGAATAGTACGAATCTCGGGTTCGACTATTGGATGGGCACGTCGACGATTACGCCTTCTCGGAATGTTGTTAAGCGATTGTAGAGGACTTGATGACGTAGAAGAACGAGTGTGCATGCACCACAAAAAACACAAATCAAAACAAGACCAACTTGAAAGACAGGGGAACTTAAACCAATAATCAAGAACGTAAGGTTAACTCTTAAGGATAAACGCACAAAGGAGCGGGAGAGAAGAATGGATTTCTCGCTAGGGCGAAGTTCGTCGGATCGCCCTATACCGTTTCGAATCCTCTTAAAGTTTGCTTATCGTTTAAAAGTTTTCCAAAACGCAAGTGATACAAAGGCAAGTTTTGATCTTAAGTTTGGGAACTTATTAATGTTCACACCCCCAGTTGGGAAGTGTTCTGCCTTGGTTTTTGGCGGTAAGATTTTATTTTTGTATTTATTAAACAAAGAAAATGGGAAAATCTTTTTCTGTTTTAATCTTTTATAGATATAATACGTATACTAGAAACAAAAGAAAAATATTTTTTGTTTTTTTATAAGTTTTTGAAAGCGGTAACTTCTTGCGAAGGTTCTACAAGACTAATCGTTAAATCCTCTTACGAGACTTTCGCACACAGCCTCCCCGGCAGCGGCGCCATTTGATTCGTTATGTTTTTGTGCAAAAAAATTTATCAAAAATACCAACAAAGTGAGGTCAATGTTATCGTGAGGACAACAAGACGTGGAAAAATACAAGTAAACCTTTTAGGAAAAAGATTACCTCGTAAACTCATGCAATATGATATTTTTAAGACCGGGAAGTGATTTCCCGGGTCGTACCCCAACGAGGTGTGAATGGAAAGCTTCGTGAAAAGATCAAGATTAAAATCTTGTATGTTTGGTTGAGAAAGGTTATTTGGTTTTGTTGTATTTTAAATTAACGAAAATGAAAAATCGACAAACGTGAATGAAAGTAAAATAACCTAAGGGGAAACAAATGGCAAATGGCAAACTAGGGGAATCCTAAAACACTACGGGAATCAAAATTAGGTATCGGAAATCCTAAAACACAAATTAACAAATAAACGCGATGTTTATTTAAGATAAACGTCAACGTGCAAATAAAAATGTTAAATCTAAGCACGAGAGGTCCTACGGGCATACAACCAATTATTTTACGTACTAAATGACAAAACAAAATTTTAGAAAAAAGAAAATTAATTATTTAATAGAATTCTATTTATTATGAATTAAAAACAATTTATCACTAACTAAATCAAAATAAATACTAAAACTAGTTAAATAATTCTGAAACTTTTTTAATAAACTCTACAAGTTAAACTAAACCTAATAAAAATATAAAAAGTGGTGGTACTATGTCATAAAGCAGAACAATAAGCTAAATTAGCAAATAAGCTAAATGGGTGGAAGTGGGGTTAAATAAAAAACTATGGAGATGTATACATGTAAGTCCCTAGGGCGCTACTGGTATTGTGTTGGTGTGTTGTGTCTGTTATGAAGCTGTGGTCTGGGGTTCGAAACCCATTTTTTTACAAAAAGTTCATTTATTTATTTATTTTTTTTTCCTTTTTACTTTTGTTTGCTGCTTCCTTGACACAAGCTCAGACACAAACACAAACTCAAATCCAAACTTGGAAACTCATTTGGAAACAGATTCAAATTACAAAATCTTAAGCAATTCCTTGATTTTAAAACAGCTTTAAGAATCAAAATGAATTTCAAAACTTTTGTTTTCTTTTCTTTTGAAATTTATAACAACACCCATGAGCTAAATAAGCTCAATGCAGCAAGAACAACAAGAATGAATAAGGGCAGGAACAACAACTAGAATATCAACAAGACAAGAGCAACAAGAATCAAACAAGTTGAGCTCATAAAGAATAATAACAAAGTAGCAGCAGCAGCAAGAACAACAAGAACACAACAAGCTTAACAAGGATATAAGCTCTACAAGCTTTCAAAAGCTTAAGCAAACATATCAACAGCAACCAAAACAACAACAAACAGCAATAGCAATCAACAAGATCAATAACAAGTAGGATCAAACAAGATGAATAAATCAAACTCAGCATATGCTGATAACGACAGCAGCAACAATGCAAAAGAGGGCAAAGTAAGGGGCAAAATAAGCAGTTTAATAAGGAGTATCTAGAAAACTAAAAGAATATTCTTAAAAACTACCTAGGGGGCTCTCCAAATCAACAAAGATCAAGCAACTACACTAAGATTCAAGCAACTGGGCAAAAGAAAATTGCACAAAACTGGATACGGGGGTGATTATCAGTCAGACATCCACTTTCCACCTCAAATCTAAATGAGCAAATCACCTCCAAATCCAAATTTTCTTTTTGAAATGAACAAACAAGCTGGCATGGTTTCTAAATCCACAAAAACTTTTGGTTTTCACCAATTAATAAACCCTAGAGACATATTTAAAGATTGCACAAAAACTGAGTGTGCAAAGTTTTGACTTTCCAAGATTTTGAAAAATGTTTGACTTTGATGGATTTAAATTGGCCCTAGATGATTGATTGATGTTTATTAAACCTAAGTGGAGCTACTTCAAGCAAGCTAAACTAGTTTTGAAGCAAATTGAGGGTGTTGATCAACTAAATCACAACAGTCAAGCTTTTGTGATGATTAAGTTGCAAGCTTAACTTTTTCTAGAGCAAATGACCAAATTGATGGTCAAACTAACTTTATATGAGCCTAAGAACAGAGGGCAAGCAATTCCTAGCCTCTAATAACAACAAAAACTTAACACAATACACTAAACCAGAAACCCCTATATGTAACTGATCCAACAGCTTTACAAAGTAAATAAAGGAAATAGATTAATCTAGCCTAAGAATATGAAAATGTTACTGATATTAGGCTAAAATAAACTTAAGGCAACCAAAACAAACAACATTCAGCAACACAAACTATTAATAACAGATTATGCTAAAAATTATGGGAAAAAGCTTACAAGTTTCTGCCAAAGCTTACAAGGATAGACGAACTAGAATAAAAACCATATCCTAACACTCCCCATGGAGTACTAAACCAAAATCCATCCTTTGCTGCTACTGCTTCTACCATTCAGTCTTCAAAAAAATTTATATTTTTATGCTTTTTTCTTTGTATATTTTTTTTCTTTTCTTTTCTGAGTTTAAACCTTCTTTTAACTTCAAATCATTTCACAAATGTTTATAAGAGCTACTGAGATTATGCAAGTGCAATTAAGCAAAATGACAAGAAACTTAAAATTTAAAGTGAAAATACGAATTTCTTAAAACTGAAAGATTTCTTAATTAAATTGAGAAGTTGGAAATTACAATTGAAACTAAGTCTAAAAATAAAGAAAAAATACAAAGAGGGATGCCATACAAGGCTTACAAGACTGCCTATTTATACTAAAAGCTAAGACTAGGGTTTCCTTCCCTCCTGTGCTTCTTTTGTGAGATAATTCTTCATAAATATCACCTTTGTGCTTTCCTGAGTAAATCCCAGTAGTCAATTAAAAAGTACATCCAATCTTGACCCTTGATTCAGTTTTGGCGCCCAAATGGTGTTGTGGATTGCCAGCGTGGCTGTGGTAGGTACAGGATTGTGAGTATGTCTGAGAGGTAGTGGGATTGGGAGGAGATATAGAGAAGTGGAGATGGTGATGGTTTGGTTATGGCGGGAAAGGGTTAGCGGAAAATGATGGGTACTGTTTGGGATTTGACTGCTTTGACTCGATGGTGGGTTATATAATGCGGGTTTGGGCTTGGGGAACACTTTTGGGCTGGGGAAATTTATTGGGTTTGTGATTTATATGTAGTAGTTTTGTGTTTAACTAAATCATAAGGATCAATTGTGTAACAATCTGAAAATGGAGGACCAAAGCTGCCACAGATTCAAAAATATTCCAAAGACCATTCTTGACAAGTTGTAATTCCACAAGGTTCTTTGATGCTAAACTTCCAAAATTTAATCCCCGAGGACTAAATCTGCCAAATTCAAAAGTCCATGGACTAAACGTGTACATTCTCTAAACTTTTCACCCAAGGTTCACTTTTGCCAAAGTTCAATAACTCAAGGATCATTTTTGATAAATTCCAAAGTTTTAATCCCAAGGACCATTTTTGACAATTTTAAGAGTACAAGGACCATATTTGCAATCTTTTGAAAATAATCACCAAAGGGCCATTTATGACAACTTTTTGATTTTCCAAGGACCTTTGATGACTTTCCTTACAAATTGAATGGCTAGGGACTGATTTTGACAAGTTTTGAAAGTTGAGGGATTGAAACTGCCAATTATGCAACACTTTGTTCGTTTTTCATTTGTTTTCAATCATTTTGCATATAAAACACAACCCTGGGATATTTTGGGTATTTTGATGCATTTCTGAGTATTTTCAGACGTTTTTGTAGTTTATATTGACCAAAAATGATGAGTATTTGCACACTCATCAATCTACCCGATCTACCCATGATCCACTTGATCAACACATAAGCTCACTAGCTACTAGAGATCTCCAAGATCTCAAAAAGATCACAATGATCAACTCTCACAAGACTCAACAAAAGATAATGACTACTTGATGTATATCAAGATACAACAAGCTTACAACAAGTAATGCAAGTGCACTACTCAATGACTCTAACACTTTGTATCTTCTTGATACTTTGTGTTCTTCTCTTGGGCTAGAAGAGGAATGAAGGTGATCAGTTGAATGGATGATTGGATCACTCTAAAACAAACTAAGACTCTATAAATGATCAAAGAAAGTGATGTAACTAAGAAGGGATTAGACCAGAGAAAAGTGGCTGGAAAAATCAAGTGGGAAGTGTAAATGGTCCACTATTTATAGGCGAAGAGAAATTTGACCATTACAGGGGGACGACAACACTAATTGTCACACGGTACCACTAAATTTAGTGGTATCGTGGTACCGTCCGGGAAAACAACGCTCCCATTTTTGTTTTTAGTGATGAAAGTTTATTTGGGGGGAAAAATAGTTGTTGGGATTTTTGAAATGATTTTTCAAAATAAAACATTTCTTTTTAATTCAAAAATAATTTGTAAAATATATTTTTGAAAAAGATGTTTTGTCACATTAAAATGTGAAGTTTAGGAAAATATAATCCTTTGATCATTTGTCAAGTATTAGATTTGTTTGTCCATACTTTGAGTGATTTACGTCGGGATGGAAATCTACGACTTTGATGAAGCATACTTGATATGTCGAGAGGTATTGATGTAAGTATGCATTGATGATTTGTGTTTACATGTAACTTGCGCATTTTACGTTTTGCATTACAAGTTACATGTTTGTCATTACTAAAACCAAAGACACTGTTTAGTTTAAATATTGTAATATTTGCACTAACATCATAAGTTAAATACTTTGTGTCGTTTGTTAGAATGATAAATAGTTAAGATATTGGGCTAAGGACTTGGTAAGCTAATATGTCATGTGTTATGTTATGTAAGCATTTAAACGTAAAAGGAAACCAAGCCAATGCCCAAGCCCATAGAAAAGCCTTTAGGGCATCTCATGTATCCGACTATATAAACACCTCAAAGGCTCATTTGAGGTGTGTGCTTGAGTGTGTAGTGTGTGTTTTCCTTAATAATATTCTCTCTTCATCTTTCTACTTTCTCTCTCTAAAACTCATACTTCTCTCTAAATACATACGCCTACATATCAAGTCACCAAGGCTATTGTGTGTGATAAAGTTGTCATCTTTACGTTCCTACAAATATATCCGTCAGTTGACCGTTAAAATGCTTGTTGAATGGGGTAAAATAACAAAAACATCCTTATTATTATTATTATTATTATTATTATTATTATTATTATTATTATTATTATTATTATTATTATTATTATTATTATTATTATTATTATTATTATTATTATTATTATTAAAAACTTAACACTATACTTATGCTTTAATTAATCCTTATTCATCTACAACACCAAATTAACATTATATATATAAAAAAACATATATCTTTTATTTTTTAGAACCTATATACTCCATCTTTCTAATTCTTTTTTTGGGTAAAAGGTCAAAAGACCCGGTAAATATATTACTCCAAAAAACGTTTAAGTACAAAGGATATGGGTGAATCACATATCTCAGCTCGTTACATAGGCGGAAAAGCTTACATAACAAGATACTTCCAATTTTATAAATAAGAAAAAACCACTACTCAAAAGATAACATTAGACTCCTATGAAAACAAAATTACTTTCTACCAACACTTTGGAGCTTGATGCCATACGTGTCATATAAGGCATCCAAATTCCTTGGAAGATGGTAGACCTGATTCGCATAGTCATCATAATCATAGTCATCATAATCATCTTCATGATCATGACCACCACCAAATTGGTTCATGGACTCATCAAACGTATTCACAACCTCGTCTTCATCACTGTCTTAAACAACAATCTCTCCCACCTTAGAATGGGTTAACCCTCTTAGTAGAAGAAGTAGACCCCGGATAATCAACCTTTATAATAGGATGACCATCATCATCCACAAGAGTAGCTTTCCCATCAATAAGTAACTTTACAAGCTCCCCAATTTTCTCAACTAAAGGAGTATAATTAACTTCCTTTGTTCCCGTTGAATCACTCACAACCAGTACTTGTGATGCATTACCAGACTCTAAAGACCCGTCCTCCATAGCTTCCTTTGGAATACCAAAATTCACATACTTATTCACTTCATTGGTAGGAATACCAAAGTCATCAATGTCACCCATATGAAGGGCATCATACCGGTTTGATGTAGCAAGCTGGGTACCACTCGTACTAGCCACATCAGTAGCCTTCGTACCACTAATACTAGCCACATCAGTAGACTTCTTCTTATTGGCATCCACTTTCTTGGGTGCAATAGGAGGCACTTTGGGTTGATATTGCATCTTCTTCCCCAAAACAGGTTTAGTAAAACCTCCCTTACTTGGACCAGATTAACCACCACTATTACTCTTCTTTTTAGTATTGACCGTTTAAAAACCATCATTAACACTTGGAGTAGGCTGAGTAGTAGGTAGAACATATTTAGGAAAATCAACCAAAGTATGACCAAAAATCTTACACTTTTCACAACGAGGCGGTTTCCACTCATATTCAACCCGAATCTTCTCAATAGTCGGACCCGTCCCATCAAAGAAAGGTATCTCAACATTGAGGCTATCTATAAGCACCTCATCCGCCTTAACTCAATCATGCATCTAGCAAAACTACTGCGGGCCCATGATTCCTTGCATATTTGGCTAGTATAAGCATCTAACACTTTGGGCGTACTAATCAATGTGCCAAGAAGACTAAGACCATCATCAGAAAATATAGCAAGAGGAACATCATAGAATTTAACCAACACCGGGATGTTGGTCAAATCCTCTTTATGTAAGTTGGTGTTCAAGGTCCATGGTCTTCATCTTAATTCCCGGAAACAAGATCATAAGACACAAACATATATTTTCATCTTAAAACACAAACCATCTAATCTTTCATCTTTTTTAACACATATGAATTAAAACCCATCTAATCTTCATCTTTTAACATAATGAAAACCCGTTAAATAGATAAAAAGGAAACACACACAAAAACACATTATGTTCTTCAAAGCCCCACCTTCATCATCTAAACCGACCACCAAACCCTCCTCTACAGCCGCTACCATGCAACCACCACTGCTTGGTGTTCAGTGTTTGGTGTTGGTTTCGAACCAAAACAATAACTAAAATACCACAAAAAGAAAAGATCTTGGTGTTTTCTTTCTAACAAAAAAAATTGCAAACCCAAAAAGCAACCATAATCTTCAAACCTCCCCATCTTCATCATGAAACCTACCACCAAACACTACCACCCTTGCCCTCACACTGCCACCACTTCAAAATTGCCAACACCACTAGATATGGTTTTCTATGGTTAGGGTTTTAAATTTAGTAAAATTTGGGAAATTTTAGGTTTTGTTTAAATTGAAGGATAAAATAACATACACAAACATTGTTTTTTCAAATATGGAAAAAATTGAAAAATAGAAGAAAAAGAAAGAGGAGCAGACTGTGGTTAACGATGCCGGTTGTTAAGTGGTCGTGGTTTCTTGTGGTGGTGCATAGATTGGCAGTTGGGTGATGGTGGTGGTGGTGGATGGTTATGGTGATTCTTGATTGATGATAGTTTTTTTGAGAGAATGAATAGATAGAGAAATGAGAAAGTGTGTTTGAGATAGATATGTAGTATGCGGATCAAACGACAAAAATACTCTTCAGCATAACAGTCAAACTAACTGAAATTTGGTCAAGGGACCAAACCCTTATGGTTTGAAAACCACAGGACTGGATCAGGATGAAATAAAGAATAAGGATCATTTTTGAATGACCCGGAAACCACAGGGACGATTTATGATATTTATTCTAATAAATATGCATTCATCGTTACCAAATGATTTAGTCACATCAAAATGATCATTATTATGCTTATCAAAATGTAAATGACATTATAATTATTACAAATTTGCTAATTGTAACCCAAACCTACCTATGATTAATTTTTTTATTTTATTTTTTTTATTATTATTTTTTAATTGTAGTGAATGATATTAATGTTGATACTATATTTTAGAAACATTTTTATTATTATTGTAATTGCTAATAGTATTTGCACAATCAACAAAGTTTTATAATTCTTAAATTTTTTAATACGAATAATGTAAACTCTAGCAAATTTAAACCCACACACGAACTTGACCGGATAACATAATATTGTCTAACATGAATGTGCATTAAACTCCATGCTCTATATTAAGTAAGATAGTTTTAGTAATAATGACAGAGAAATTTGATGAGTAAATGTTATTGTAGCTTACGTCTTTAACAATCATGAGATATCTATTTTAAGCGTATAATGTATTTGATTCGAAGTCAACAAATGTTCTTGATGTTACTCCATCTTTCTTCATCATATTCATGCATGTTACAAAACCTCACAAATTGTCACGATAATTAAAATTTAGCAACTTTCGCTTTGATTTCTTTAGAAATAGTGTAAGCCAATTAAAAAGGTTACATAACAAATATATATCTGCATGTATCATTTTTCGATAAAACAAATTGGTAAATTGAAATATAAAGATGGACTATATTAAGAAAAAGACATTAGTTAAGAAACGATAAGGGATAGATTACTTCCATTAAGACATCGATCTTACATGGAAAGCACACTGAGATGCATAAACTGGAAAGATAAAAAAGACACTTAATAAAAAACACTACATGATATGTGATGCATGCAAGGTAAATATTCTCTCTAAGGTTTTGGAAACTTGAGACATTTCAGTAATTTAGATATTTGTATTTCTTGGAGTTTGCGCGTCTCGCCATCATCTGCTGCACGGTCTCTTCCTTCCTGTAGTGAGCCCCCACATGGGCAGCATACAGTTGAGAAGTTTCAAAGAACATGTTGCATCTCTCACAAGGTCCATAGAAGTTACGTGTTTTAGGTGTCGCTCGGTGATGGTGTTGCAGGAGATAGGAAAGAGAGGGATTTTTCGCTCTTCTTTCGTAGTCCCTTGTCCAAGTCTTATGACCCAAATTCAACCTAAGATGCTTAGGTATGTTAGGTTCTTGATAGGTCCTTGATACCCATGTTTTTCTCCGCAAATAGGTGGCCTGACCAGGTTGGCCTAACCTAATTTCAAGATCCAACTTAGGTTGGGGAGATGGCTGTTCTAGCAAACACGAGTCTGGGGTAATCATTCTGGGTAATTGTGTGTGATACGGTAATGGATAATAGAACCATCCCCTTGTGGCCGAGTAATAGAGTTTGGGTTTGGGAAACAATGGACGAAGTTCAGCCCTGGCTTGGCGGGGTTGATCCAAGAAGTTAAACATGGTGAAATGAATGATTAAACGATGGCTAATTTGCACAAGAGGAAACTAGGAATTTAGGGTGAGTATTATGGGTGCCTTTGGGTGTTTATATACTACACATGCAAGCTGGTAGCATTAAAGTTTGATAAAAAAAAAGTAAATGATTTCACTATATATAGTATTATAAATGGTATCTTTGTATGCTAGTAGTTTATGACTTAATGCTCAACTAAAATTTAAGTGCAGCTAGTCTCTACTAATTATAAGACAAAAATACACTGTTGGTCCCTAAACTTGTCCAAAAACATCGCCATGCACCCTAAGTCTGAAAAATCGTCGTCGTGCGTCCCTCCTCAAATTTGTTTAGGCCGAATGCGTCCTTTAACCCGTTTTCCGTCGGTCAATGCCGTTGCATTCCGTTACAATTTGTCTTTAGCGTAATTAGTCTTTTCTTAATTACCGTGTAGCAACTGTTGCATGCGGTTTCTACAACAGCTACAGTAATTTGTTTTAATAAAAGGAAAATTATCCTCACCACTCATCCCTAAACTCTCATCTCTATCATCAAAACTCATCCCTTAGCTATCCGATCAAATATTACCAATGGCGCGATGCGGTTGTGGAAGGTGGGCGATCTTAAAGACCTGTTGGGACAATGTGAATCCAGGAAGGCGGTTTTATGATTGTCCGATGGAGGTGCGTTCATGGTTGGGTTGCTTTAAGTTAAAATGTGACGTTTAGTTTAATCATGGTTTAAGTCTAATGGTTGTTTTTTAAGTTTATTTTCATGTTACTGGTTTAAGCGTCAATGTCTTGATTTTTGATTTTTAGGGATCTGCATGTCCCTTCAATAGGTGGTATGATCCACCAATGCAACAAAGAGAAAAAGGAGGTGATCCTCTACTTGAGGAGGCACCTTCACCATAACGAGGCGGCATTACAAGAATGCAAAGCTTGCCTCATGGCTGAGACATTGGAGGCCGTCAACGCCCGAGATAGGGCAATCGAGCTAGAGGCTGCTCACCAAGCAGCCGTAGCTCAGCTCCTTCTTGAGAAGGAGAAACTTTACCGTTTGAGGAACTTGTGTGTAGTCTCCTGGATACTCATCGTTTTAGTTTGCATAAGGTGTATGTAGTGTCTGTAAAAAGACATGTCTTTTGTGTTTTGCAAAGCTTTCTAGCAAGTAGTATGACTTTCAGAATGACCACCGGTTTCATGCGCATGACTTTGAGATTGACCATCATTTTGACTTTGGGCTTGTTCAATTCCTTCAAAGTTGCTACCTTTAACCTTCCTCTTCTTCTGTGATGAAACTTTTGGCTTGGATGAACATGTTTTTTGAGACTGCTGGGTACTGCCTTGACTGCCTGTAACACCTCCTTGACCAAGACATGTTTTCTTGTTGTGGCCCGCATTACCACAATTACCACAAACTACATTCCTACTAGACTGTGACAAATCATCATTTTCATTAAAAGCTCTAGTTCTTTTCTTTCTTGGCCTACCCAATGGTTTATGATGCTTAGGTGGAAGAATGGTTGTAGGCACAGTTGACTTTTTCCAACTGTGATAACCCCTGATGGGCGAGACGTAGTGTTTGTATGTTTCCTCCCATGTCTTAAGCAAGTAACATGGATGAACCCACGAGTCTACAGATCCTACTTCGATTCCATTTAACCTCATATACCGGTTGGCTACAATAGCATGTTTACATGGCATACTTGTAAGCTCCCATTTTCTACAACCACACGACCTGGCTTTAACATTTACCAAATGATTTTCTCCCCATCCACTAACCTTATAGTTATCTCCTTCAATCCCTAAAACGGTGTACTTATAAGCCTCTTTCTTATTGAAGTCTAAAATGCGCGTTGCTTTTGGTGTAAACGGTCCCGCACACTTGTCAATTGTATGCACAACATTCACTATTCTCTGCATACAATATTTTCTAACGTATTCTAAAGCAGTAATGATGGGTTGCTGCCTACCTCCTACTAGTTTCCCATTAAACACTTCATACATTTATTAAGTAACATGTCAGAATGAGCTCTCCTTGCATATGTATAGAACATGTTTTACTATTACATATATCAATGTTAAACAATGTTGAGGAAACACAGATTCGTTTTGTACCTGAAAAATGCAACCTTGACCAATGGGCTGGTGGTATCTTACTTAACCAAGCATGTGCAGGTTTGCTAAAACTCTTGAAGGCAAGCATTACTGCCTCAAATTCTTTGACGGTTGTTGCTGCTGCACATCTCTACAAATGGTTCTTGTATTCTTAAGAATTCCATTGCAATTTCATATTCTCATGGATGTGTCTCAAATAGAATCTATGTTCCGCACTAGGAAATACTGTTGCTAAAGCTGGAATGATACCCTGCACAAAGGAACTTTATTTCATTTCTAATATAAGTATCATTTATGAATTATATAACAGAATAAAATAAACTTTACAATATCATCACCTTTTGTCTTTCGCTGATAAAAGTGTAGTGTGAATTTGGTTGCAAGTCAAGATCATCTGGTAGACAATCAAGAAAGCAAATCCATGAATCTTTGTTTTCAGCTTCTACAACAGCATAGGCTAAAGTGTATATTATATTCCATTGTTGCTATCAATACTAATAGCTGTAAAAAGCTGACCAGGATAAGGACCCCTCATAAATGCACCATCTAAGCCCAGCAACTCTCTCTGACAAGCTTTGTAGCCCTCCTTCAAAGCACCTAAGCAAACGTAAATTCTCTTGAACACTCTCGTTAGACTTGATGGATCTGTTGCGGTTTGCACACAGATCCTAACTGTTGTATTAGGATTTGTTTTCTACAACTCTTCAACATAGTCCCTCAAAATGGTATATTGCTGCTTATGATCACCCCTAATCTCAATTTCTGCCTTGTTCTTTGCCTTTAATGCCTTTTGCATAGACACTTGGACTGCAAACTGTTTAGTCAGTTGATCTTGAACAGCCTTGATTGGAATATCTGGGTTGACTTGAACATGATCAAGTATTTGCTTTGAGAAAAACTTGTAGTCACAAGCTTTGATGTCTCTTGATTGCAAAAATTTGTGTTCATCCCGGAAAGTTCTAACAGTCCATACATATTTATATGTATCTTTTCCTACATACAACAACCATGGGCAATCTGTTGGTTCCTCCTTTTGTGATCGTAAATATACATCCCTTCCGTGGCCTCTAGTTAACGGACCAGTTTTCCTCTTTGGTACTGTTCCTAGTCCAATACCTCCACTTAGACCACATGCTGGTATTGTTCCGACACACCTAGCCCTAATTCTTTGTTTATCATTCTTAACGAGTTGCAATTTCCTCCGAGTTTGTATTGAATGCAGGTTGATCTTATCTTTAACTTCTTTCGCAGTTATAAAACTTTGACCACAGAAAAACATTACTTCTTCATGTTCATGTTGTCCCTGAGTTAACTTTTGTTTCTTGTATGCCCTCATCTTTTTCTTCTGAATTACAAACTCAATCTCATTCTAATCACCACTTTGAAACTCTTCATCATCCAAGACTGTTATCTCAGTTTTCTTAAAAAAAATCATCTGGTATCTGGCTAGAGCTACCTATAGCGGATTCATGTGGACTGTCAATCAATTTGAACATAGCAACATCAACATCAGGCGCATCAAAAATATTTTCTTCATCAACAAATATGTTTTCATTGTCAAGGTTCTAAATATCTTCGGCATCGCTCTCAGAAGTATCTGTTTCACTAACATTGTCGTCACCTAACTCTTCATCAGTCTCACAGAAGTCTATAGATTTACCTTTTTGTATACGGTCGATAGGTGTATGTATTTCCTCATCTAGATGACCAAACACTTGTTCAGTTTCACATACCTCTACAGGACTACCTTTTTGGCTATGGTTCACACTAACTGGACTATACTTTTGGCTATGGTCCACATAAACAGGACTACCTTTCTGGCTATGGTCAACACGAACCGGACTATCTTTTTGGGTATGGTCAACAGAAACAAGACTACCTATGTGGCTATGGTCAACACTAACCGGACTACCTTTTTGGCCATGCTCAACACTAACAACACTATCTTTTTGCATATGCTGAATGGGTGAATGTATGGTCATCAAGGGTTCAATTTCTAGCAATTCAGTAAGTTCTTCTAGAATATTGACTTCCACAGGTGGTGGGCTGACTTGACTTAAAGCCTCTACCACAGGCTTATTAACAATATTTTCTATGAACAATTTTTTTGAGCAATATGGAACAATAGCAAGAGCTGCATTCTTCTTTGATGCGTCGACCTCAACAATAACTGTCCTAATTGACTTTGGTGACATATCATCAACATCTAAAGTTGTCTTACCATTTTCAACATAAACTTCTATCATCTTATGCTCATCAACAAGCTCTTTCAAAATTTCTAAATTTGCAGCCTCACTTAAGCTATACAAACCATCGTCTAAATTACTACCAGGCATAACAAAGTAATAGTAATTTTTTTGACCTAGGTCGTAACCCAATTCATACATAAGAACATCCAATTCTTCAACTGATACACTATCAACGTCAACCAAATCAACTAAACTTTTCATACCTCCATCGTATATTCTACCAGGCCAGTATTTAAAAACACCATTGGGATGAACCCTCATGCTAAACATATTAGATCTACCACCTGAAGCATATCAATAGACGAAAGCACATTATCAAACCTTAATAGCGAATTAAAATATACCAGTATTAGATATTCCAACGATTATAGGAACAAAACATACCGTATTTTTTCTTAGCAGAGTTGTACAGAATGGTATCCGCAACTCGATAACCTGGATCTCTTCTTACTTTCCATAAAGTAAAATACCTGTTTTGAAATTACGAATAATATCACATAAACATGCAATGATGGTTTGTGAATTGTGATAATTCTTGTAACGAAGGTCTTGGGACAAATAAAAGAGGCCGTCTAGGTGTTTATGGGGCGGGAAGAGGGATATGACATGTGGAAGTAATACATACTTGTTACACGGTAATTAAGAAAATACTATTATGCCCTTGCGCTAAAGACAGATTGTAATGGAATGCAACAGCGTTGACCGATGGAAAACGGGTCAAAGGACGCATTTGGCCTAAAAAAACTTTAAGAGGGACGCACGGCGATGATTTTTCAGACTTAGTGTGCATGGCGATGTTTTTGGACAAGTTTAGGGACCAACGGTGCATTAAAACTTTTGTCATTTTTTGTTTCTAACATATGGATTTTTTTCTCGCAATGACTACAAATTAAACCTGTAAGTTTCACGTGAAGGGTCAAAGTAAAATCAAGATTTCACAATTATAATTATTTGACGCTATACACTGCCGCTTTATTTGGTATTCGTCTAGTAAATATCACGGGTAATTATTCTTTTTAACAATTACAGCTAAACATTTATCTGTATAGTTTTATACAAAGGCCGAGACAAGAGGGGGGCAGGGTGATCTGCATAGTTTTACATATAGACAAAGACAAGAGGGGGACAGGGTGGGCACGTACCCCTTTAGCCAAAAAATTGTAGAGTTAAATTTTTAAAAAATCATGCTATTTTTTTTTAATTTACCCCAACAAACAGATTTTTAGTGTAGTTTTTAAAAATTATCAAAATTTACTTCCTCAGTCATAATTTCTTACTCCACCTCTACTTTTATACTGATTTTGTTTTCTAAAAATTATTCTTTCTAAAAAAATCATTATGGAAAACATGCATTATCTATACTATATATAAAGGGAAAAATCAAAAAGAGAAAAGTGAATTAAAACTAAAAATTTAAATGGTAAAAGCATATGTTTCAGAAGGAAACTATTAGTATAAATATGGCTAATATTTTTTTGTGCATTAAGGACAAATCTCAGCCACTTATTTTATAAATGAAAAAAGAAAAATTAGTTGATAATTAAAAGCCCTTCAACCCTTCTTTTTAACAAATTACATATCTTAAAAACAGTAAATCCATAACTTACATGAATTACATAATCATGACGAGCATTAATTATCTTTCAACCAATGAGCACTTTCATATAATTTTAACAAACTTTTTATGTTTTACTTTTAAGCTTTTTTCAATACACTAATTTGATTGATAAATTGCATGTGACATAACACTAATATATAAGTTCGAACAATTAAAATGCTGTCATAAAATGTGCATAAGTATTTGTGTAGAACTCCGAACAATTAATCATTTTTGACATTATAATAAATACATCTTTAGCTTTTCAACCATATATCACAAATAAGCTTTAAACCTTCAAACAAATATATTTTATTTATAGAAGCTAGAGAAATAAAAGAATGTTTTTTTCCAGACTCGTTGATGTATCACATGTGATATTAATACTGACCTCTTAATAATTATTTTCATTATAACTACTATATATAAAATTGAGTAAACTACACCGTTCGTCCTTGTGGTTTGCGTTGACCGACAAGTTTCGTCCTTTGACCAAAAAAAGTGCACCATCCGTCCTTAAATGCGAAACTTTATGTATCGTCAGTCCCTCTCACTAACGACCTTCACTAACGTTCGTTAAATGCCCACATGTGAAACCAACTTGAGGGTATTTTAGTCGTTTTCTCCTCTCTTCTAACATAACCCTCTATTTTCTCTCTTTAATTAATTCTTTCATGTTTATCTCTCTCCTCCATCTCATAGTTTACCCAAAATTTTTTTTCCCCATTTTCTTCACTAAATCTTGAAACCATCTACAAACAAAACACAAAGTTCAGATCTTTCATCACGATTCTCCTTTTATTTTACTCTCATAAATCAAAAATCTATTTCCAAATAAAACCCAAATAAAAAATAACTTTTTCCACAAAACATTATCTTTATCTTTCTTCTTTAAGTATTCAAGCACACATGGCAGCAGTGACCGACGACCAGCAGTGGTGGTTGGACGGTGTGTGGAATATCATATGGGTTTTGTCGTTTTGATAATCACACTAACCATCATTCTCATCCCCAAAATGAAGTGTTGGCGGTCAACGCACCACAATGCCGCCGGCCACCACTATGCCACCCTCACATATATTGCCAACCAGGTAGACCGGCACATCAGGACATGGAGTCTGATCACCAAATCTACTTTTTATGGGATTTTGTTACGTATTATTTCTGAATTTATTAACATGATGTTTGTATAGAGGATTTTGATTATAGAATTTAATATTATAGATTATGTTTATTGTGTGACTGATAGTGGAATTTGGTTATAAAAAAAATCTTTTTTTGTGTTGAAATATTGTTCTATAGATTTTAGAGTTGAAATTTTTGTTTGTTCGTTTGATAGTGGTAAAAAGATTAAAGGGTGGGTGATAGGGTTGTGTGCAGCAACGGTGAAAGGGAGAGTGGTGTGCGTTAGTTTATTATGGTCATGGTGGTTTGAGGGTTGCGGTAATGGGGAAGAAGAGTATGAAGAAGAGACTTTTGAGGAAGAGAGAGAAATGTAAAAGAGATCATGGTTATTGTAGACTTGTAGAGTGTGTTTATGCAGACAAGAAAAAGAAAAGAGAATGAAAATTAGATTATTGTAATTGTAAAAAGCTGTGTTTGATGCTTGATAGATCGGATAGTGATGTTTTTTTTTATGCTTAATGTTTCTGGGTTTTGATTTTTTGAAAATGGGGTGTTGATGTTTATGAAAAATGAGGATTAGATTTTTATTGTGTGTTGATTTAGGGGTTGGTGAAGTGGCCGGAAACGATGGAAGCTGTGGTGGGAGGTCGGAGTGGTGGTGGATTGATGGGTGAAGATGAATAAATAAAGATGATGAAGAATGATAGTGGTGGCCCCCAATACTAATATTTAAAGTTATTTAATTGGTTGTTGGTTATAAATTGTTGAATAAGTATTTTTTCCTTGTGTGGATTTAAAAAGACAAAGATACCCTCATGTGTGTACACTTAACGATCGTTAGTGAGGGCCGTTAAAGTGAAGGACCAACGATACATAACGTTTCGCATTTAGGGACGGATGGTGCATTTTTTTCGGTCAAAGGACGAAACTCGTCGGTCAACGCAAACCACAAGGACGAATGGTGTAGTTTACTCTATAAAATTAGTGGTCAATAATAGTCCAAATAAAAAATATATAAATTGTATATTTTGCTTCTAATTTTTATTGGCTTTTTCGGTTTTCTAATGAATTAATGTCGTTTCATAAATTACAACCATTCAAATGTATGAACGTATATCGTATCAACAGCAGACACCTACTACTTTTTACCCTAACTACGAACCAAAAGTAAATTTAGTTGTTTTACATGGTGTATAGGGTTTTGAATTTTAGGTTAATTCAAGATAAGCATTATATTATGAATGAAATATAGACTTCATAATTGCACGAAATCTAGAGAACACGAATGATATTCTTCATACAATTCGATTTAACACGTAATCAAATGATACATTCTGCTTGAAACACCGTACGTATTAGCATAAAAGTTGGTGATGTCACATGTATAAAAAATTAATGTTACGACATCTAAGAGCAATAATAGCTTGAATCAAATGATACCGTCAAAGAGACCGTTTACTTTGGCGTTAGCTTGAATTTTAGGTTAATTCAAGATAAGCATATATTATGAGCGAAAAATAGACTTCATAATTGCACGACATCTAGAGTACTCGAACGATATTCTTCATGTATATCGCTTGAAACACCGTGAGTATTAGCATCAAAGTCGGTGATGTCATATGTATCATATAGATTAATGTTACGCTAGTTAAGAGCAAAAATAGCTTAAATCAAATGATATTGTCCAAGAGACCATTTACTTTGGGGTCAGCGCTAAGCTTAAGCAAGTCCCTCCTTTGGATTTTTTTTCAATGATTTGCTTATATAAACTTCATTATACGTTCTGTCTCCTGCCAATTTTTGTAATAAAGATTTAGGAAGAGAAAAATCGATGTTTATATACACTAGTAACTTTTTTTTCTCACTTTATTCAATCTCACCATGGAAAGTTATGAGAAATGTAGGACGTAAGATGATACAAAAATAGACCCCAATCTCGTGAGATATATCGTTTATAGTGTTAGTGCAAATATTATGGTATTTAAACTAAACGGTTTCTTCATTTTTAATAATCCCAAACATGTAACTTGTAATGCATAACGTAAAATGCACAAGTTACTTGTAAACACAAATCATCAATGCATACTTACATCAACATCTCTCGACATCTCAAGTATACTTCAACACAATCATAGATCTCCAGTCGATGTAAATCACTAAACATATTAACAAACAAACTTCAAAATTGTTGGATGATCGAAGAATTTTTTTAACTTCACATTTTTATAAATGTGACAAAATATTTTTTCAAACTAGATTTTATAAATTATTTTTTAATTATAAAGATATGTTTGATACCAGAAAATATTTTCAAAAATAGTAACAGCTATTCCCCCCCCCCCCCAAAGCAGCTCCAAACATTCTCACATAAACCTTCACCAAAAAAGGACAAAAAGGGAGCAATTTTGTCTCGGACAATACCACTAAACCCGGTGTAGCATTAAATTTAATAGTACCGTGGGAACTTTAACGGTACCATCCGTATAACGGCTAATTTTTCTTAATTCCTGTAAGTAGGGGATCATTTTACATAGAAAAACTAGACTTCACACATAGAACTTTCTGTTCTTATTCTATCCATCCTGATCTTTTTCTTCGATTATTTAGTTTGTTTGTTTTTGTTTAAGAGTGATCCAATCAATCATTCAAGTGATCACCTTCATTCCTCTACTAGTACAATAGAAGAACACATCGTATCGCTGATGAGGCGAAAAGTGTTACGCTTTTAGGGGGTCATGTAAGCCGTAAATCATGATTTTATGATCAAATATTACCTTAAATCGTTCCTTTTGTCATTTTAGTACTTTTGAAAGGAATTCTGGAAAATGAAGCATTTCGGACGTTTTTGGAGCAAAAAGTGAAGAAAACGACAAAATCTATATATATTTTAGGATTTTTCATTCATTAGGGGAGGAACTTTTTGATTGAACACACACACAAACCCTAGCATGATTTTCAGACCTTTTCAAGGGTTTCATACCCATGTTTCTTCCATGTTTAATTAAAGATAAGTTATCCATCAATCATACAATATGTCTATGTGTTGTTTGATTATATCTTATGCTTGTTTTTCTTTCAACATGCTAGACTATGTTTATTTGTGTATGCTTAGATGTAGTGAAACCTAGTTATTGATTGTTGATTGATGGTTTGTTATTAATTGTTGTTGGGTGAATGATAATCGATGTTAGGCTTAAGAAAACTGGCTAATCTCCTATATGGTAACATGCTTGAACGTCTTAAGAAACATGAATCGGATTTGTACTACGATTGTAATGGTTATATTTAATGCATAAGTGACTATTAAGGAGGCCATGATTCAGATACTAAACGTGTCGTCATAGGAAGAGATAGAAGCTTATAGAGTTGGGGAAGATCGTACACGGCCCCACGAATGGTATTAAGGAATGCAACCCGTCACCCACGCAATTGTAACAAACTTATCAATCAATAAAAGATAACTAGGGAGTAATGAAGTCTAAGTAAACACGTTTTCTCCATATTAGAGTTTTCTCATTTTACTTTCTTGTCATTTTATTTTATTTGTATAAGTAGTTATTTGGGTTAGTTGACTAGCAACTAATTCTCACCACTCTTCCAAAACAAGATTTTTTACTTGCTTTCCATAAAACATAAAAATACAAAAAGAATCATCCCTCACCCCTAGACCTAATTAGACTACTTTCAATCCTAACGAACACTATTCCCCGAGAGAACGATCAATCCCCCGGTACTTGCCACTACACTATACTACATCGGTCAGGTACACTGCTTGGTGGGGATTACAAGCTTCTCAAGATCCCTTGCGAGGTAAAACCTTTTGCGTAGACCGCAATCTACGCATCAAGTTTTTGGCGCCGCTACCGGGGAATAGTTATTGCTTAGGTTGAAATTTATTTTTTTTAGGTCTACTCAGTAGATTCCTTTCTAGTGAGATTTTTACTTTATTTTTGTAGGATTTCTTTGGTCTATCTTTTTTCTTCATGTCTTTGTTCGTAAAAACTTGTCCATCCATTATTCCATTTGCCATTATGGAAAACACGAATCGACCCATTACGCCTGCCGAGGTAGCTTTGTTGCGTAGTCAAATCGAGGGTGAGATTAGGGAGCTTAGAGAGCTCGATAGGTTGATTGATATTGAGCTTGATTACGCACTAAACAACTTAGCAACCGCCATATACTCTGTTGAGAACCCAGAACCTAATAATTTGGAGATAGTAGATGTTGTAGAGGGACTTAAGGAAGCGAAGATAGAACTAAAACTAGATGATTATTTCAATCTATATCCCACTAAGGAGGAGATCGCTTACTATAACAATCTTATTGACAATCCTCGACCCCCTTTCGTTAAAATTGACCCGAAAATAAAGAGAGGTAGTCCTAAGAATGTGAAGATACCATGTATGATTGGATATAAGTACATTGAGCAAGCTTACCTCGATTTTGAATCCCCAATCAACATCATGTCTTCAAGTGTCTACAACAACATCATGAACACTCGACTTAGTCCTAGGAGAGATCCCGATTACCCTGGTGGGATTTGTAATTTTGTCGGGAGAATTAAGGATCTACATATTTTAGTCGGGAACTTCACTTATATTACCGATTTTATGGTTGTAGAAGACTTGGCTAGTGCTATAGATTGTAGCTTATCTCATGTTGTGTTTGGTAAGCCATTTGTTAAGGAATCCATGTTAACATATGACCGGTTGGAGGGAATGGTTCAATTCTCTAATGAAACCGATAAAATGACATATAGGATGCCTAATAAGATGAAAGAATTTCGTTATGTGCCTCAATTAGAAAGAGACAACATTAGTGCAATTGAGGACATTAACGAAGAGGATAAGAAAAAGGGAATGAATTTTGTATGGGAAAAAAGGAGTCTTTACTACAAAAATTGCTTAACCCTCGGACCCAAATACAAAGTTGATATGGAAATAGCCCAAAGATTGAGAGAATTTATTAAAAAGTGGAAAGGAAAACGTAATAGAGTGTGACTTTGAGTCTAGCTACAAGACTCATTGATAAAGAAAAGCGCTTCTTGGGAGGCAACTCAAGCTTTATTTATTTGTTTGTTTGTTTATTTGATTTTATTGGCTTCCGTATGTGTATTTTATTTTTATTGTTTATGGTTCATGTTTCAAATTAAATTGTGAAAATGTTTTTATTTTGTTTTTAACTTCATCTTAACTACATATAAAGGTATTTGGCAAAAGATAAGTGTAAGGGAAATCCGAATTTGTTTAAATGAACGAATTGAACATGAACGATAACAATATTATATAAACATACATATTAGTATTTGTTTGAGTCAAATGCTTGTATCGAGTCATGATGAATTCTTTGCAGGAATTCCAGGAATTAAGGCATAGGCTTTTTCTAGAAATTTTCCGGAAACTAAACATGAAATTTTTGTCAGATCGATTCTGACGGCATCAGGAGTTACAACCTGACGACGTCAGGTGTTAATTTTCTGAAAATTTTGCAAGTTTTGTTTTTCTACCGGAATTGTAAAGTTTTGTTAAATCTTAAAATTATAAACTCCAGTAATCTGCAAACATTTACTCCACAAGCATTATACCTTTACTTGCTTTCTAGGATTTTATCTTATATAGAATTTACCGCCGATTTTACGCGAGGTTTGCCGTGATTGTTTTCTCAGGTTTAACAGGTTATGTTGGACAAGAAGATGTACATGGATAATCCAGCTTTTGGCGCTGCTTTAATCTTGAAGTTTTTACATTCTATTGGAGGAGGATTTAACCATGTTACCACATCATCCACACCAAACGAATCAGGGGAGTATTTTTTTCATTCTTTCATTTTCTTTACTTTTATATCTTTTAACTGAACATTGGAGACAATGTTCGGCTTAAGTGTAAGGGGGTAAATGATGATACCTTAGAGATTACAATTGCACTTGAATTTTTGTTTGTTTAATAGTAGATGTGTAATAAAGCTGAGAGAAATATTTGTTAGGGCAATTTTAGCACAAAATTTAAAATTTTTTACGACATATAGGAGTGAAACTTTAGTCTTAATAAGCGTCTCATGGATAGTTATATGACTAGCACAAAAAAAAAACCATACCACTCAAAAATTTCCACCCCAATTATGTGAGGTTCGCCCCTAGATTTGTTAGGAAAAGCCTTAGTGCTTGTGAGTGTGTCGGTAGTATTTAGATTCTAGAACTTGCGTTAGTGATTCACCCTGCGACCACAAGTGAGACTACATTCGTGTAGTTGGATTACTACATGATAAGAGGCACTAGGATAACCCTTGTTTTACACCTGTTTATATAATTACGTTGACTTCATTGGTCAAGTAATTTTCCCACACCTTAGCGATGTACTCATTTTTAGTACACGATACCCCTAGTACACCACTCAGAGCCTATCTTTTTCATTTCTATCTTTAAGCATTTTACTTAAAGGAAGAATTTGTTTACAATCCACCCCCAAATGTACATCCAAATCGCCTTAGCCATCCTTGTATGCACTCATCTTTAGTGCATTATTGTTACAACATTTGTTTAAACCCTTAGTTAATTGTCTAATTGGTTACATGGTTGCTAAGTCGAGTCATATCTTGTACATATTGTTTTGGGATGATTGGGACTTATGGGTAAAGTACTATTGTTATGGAGTAACGGGGAAGAAGTCAATTATTACCCCCATATGTGCATCAATTGTTTTAAAGTACTCCAAATATTTCGATTATCTTAATTCGAGTCATTAGAAAAGTTATTTGTAAAGTATGTAAAAGTTCAAGTGTAAAGGGAGAACCGAGTCCCCTGTGATGTATTATTTTGGATTGTAGGGCAAAAATGTATGCAGAAAAAAAAAATCAAGAAAAACGAAAAAAAAATTAGAAAAAGAAAAGTGGAAAAAACATATGGACTACCATCCCGTTTCCTTTTATATTTATTTTATGTTTTTGTTATTTCATAGTTATCTTAAGTTGAGTCGAGTCTTGGCTTAGCAACGCCGCATTGTACATGTAATTGACCAAGATGATTAACTCGCCACCAGTAAAAATATCCTTTATTCTAGCAAACCGTGTTTATCATATCCCTACACCTAACTTTATAACCCTTGAAAAGCCCTCTTTGATTGTTTTCCTAGGTGCTTACTCCAAGTGGTGGAGCTTTTTGATACTTTCCCAATCATATGGTAATTTATTTGCTATGACGGGTAGTGAGTGATATTTTTCCATTTCCATTAGTTATATATAGGTTTATAACACCCGAGAGATGAGAGTATCCAAACACTATTTGTGAGGTGCTAGTGTATGATTTCTGTGCTCGTTATAACTAGGGTGGAATGATCATTTGTTGTAATTACTTTTATATTAGTGTTAAATGACCCTTAGCTCATATATTGATTGGAATACAGGCACATTTGCTTGAGGACAAGCAAATCTCAAGTGTAAGGGTATTTGATGAGGCGAAAAGTGTTACGCTTTTAGGGGGTCATTTAAGCCCTAAATCGTGATTTTATGATCAAATATTACCTTAAATCGTTCCTTTTGTCATTTTAGGTACTTTTGAGAGGAATTCTAGAAAATAAAGCATTTTGGACGTTTTTGGAGCAAAAAGTAAAGAAAACGACAAAGTCATGAAATCATGCTAAAAATTATACCTGACGGCGACAGACACCATAAGGTGACGCCGTCACTTGAAGACAAAAGAGGTGGATTATTGTTTATACCAGACGCTCAAAAGAAGAAATCAAGTATTAACACCTGACGGCGTCAGGTGTTACAAAATGTAGACCGTCTCGTCTAATGCTAAAGATAGACAACCCCGAGGATTTTATAAGGTGACGGCGTCAGAAGTGGATCTAGGTGATCCGAGAACCCTTAACACAGCGAGTTGACAGCATCAGAAGCTATAAGCTGACGCCGTCAGAATGTAATGTCTATATATATTTTAGGACTTTTTAATCATTCGGGGATGAACTTTTTGGTGGAACACACACACAAACCCTTGCATGATTTTCTGACCTTTTCAAGGGTTTCATACCATTGTTTCTTGCATGTTCAATTAAAGATAAGTTATCCATCAATCATATAATATAATATGTCTATGTGTTGTTTGATTATATCTTATGCTTGTCTTTCTTTCAACATACAAGGCTAGGTTTATTTGTGTTTGCTTAGATGTAATGAAACCTAGTTATTGATTATTGATTGATGGTTTGTTATTAATTGTTGTTGGGTGAATGATAATCAATGTTAGGCTTAAGAAAACTGGCTAATCTCCTATATGGTAACATACTTGAACGTCTTAAGAAACATTAATCGGATTTGTACTACGATTTTAATGGTTGTATTTAATGCATAAGTGACTATTAAGGAGGCCATGATTTGGATACTAAGCGTGTCGTCATAGGAAGAGATAGAAGCTTATAGATTTGGGAAAGATCGTACACAGCCCAACGAATAGTATTAAGGAATGCAACCCGTCACCCACGCAATTGTAACAAACTTATCAATCAATAAAAGATAACTAGGGAGTAATGAAGTCTAAGTAAACACGTTTTCTCCGGATTAGAGTTTTCTTATTTTACTTTCTTGTCATTTTATTTTATTTGTTTAAGTAGTTATTTGGGTTAGTTGACTAGTAACTAATTCCGCCCACTCTTGCAAAACCGAGATTTTTACTTGCTTTCCATAAAACATAAAAATACAAAAAGAATCATCCCTCACCCCTAGACCTAATTAGACTACTTTCAATCCTAACAAATACTATTCCCCGAGAGAACGATCAATCCCCCGGTACTTGCCACTACACTATACTACATCGGTCAGGTAAACTGCCTGGTGGGGATTGCAAGCTTCTCAAGATCCCTTGAGAGCTAAAACCTTTTGCGTAGACCGCAATCCACGCATCAATCGCAAAGATACAAAGTGCTTTTGTCATAGTCTAGTGCACTCGTAATACTTTTTATGTACTTGTTGTATAATGTCATACATCAAGTTCTTGTCATCATACTTACTTAGATTGTGTAGATTGGGTAGATCGTGTCAAGATTGGGTAGATCATGTAGTTGGTATTGATTATGTGTAGATCAGATAGATTGAGTTGATCAAGTAGATCGTGTAGATCGGGTAGATCTTGAGTAGATCAGGTAGAGCATGAGTAGATTGGGTAGATCGAGCGTAGATCGGGTAGATCGTGCAAAGATCAGTTAGAGCTTTTAGATTGTGCATTTTGTGTGAAGATCGGGTAGATCGTGAGTGAGATTGGTTTTAGCTAGATTAGAACTCAACATTTAGCTTAGTGTTGGAAAATGTAGTAGGCTACGTAAAGCTTTGTTATGTTGAGCCATAAACATAAAGGGATTGATTGTACCCGAAGAAGAACTCGGCATCTAGCTTATTGTCGAAAAATATTTTAAGCGATGTTTTATGGTTTTCTCCGCCGAGAAAGGAGCTTGTTGGTTAGTGTAGTAACTCTCGAGTTGGGTACTCGAGGAGTGGAGTAGGGCGAAGAGAATCTTCATGATGGAACTAATATAAATCATCGTATCCGGCTTGATTGGCTATATTGGCTATCTTGGTTTTACATTTATATTTGCATTGCGTTTACGTTTGTGTGGTTTGTTGCTTAAATAGTGTTGCTTATGTTTGGGTCATGGGTTGATTGTGTTTGTGTTGTAGTTTACTTTAAATTATCTCTAGTTGTTGTATGACTATTGATAAAGATTTACTTGATACCTTTTTAAGGGGTCATTTAAACCCAAAATCATATTTATATGATCAAATATTGCCTCAAATCGTTTCTTTTTGTATTTTAGGTACTTGCGACAAGAAATCTAGAATTCGGCACTTTTTGGACGTATTTGGACAAAAAAGTGAAGAAAACGAAAAAGTCACAAAAACCCATCAGAAAAGGAAGGCTGATGGCGTCACACACAATAATGTGACGCCGTCACTTGTTAATCGAGCTGGATTGAACTTAACATATGTCACTTCAGAAATAATCCAAGAGTTTACACCTGACGACGTCAGGTGTACTTTGAATGAGGGGATCACGTTTTAAGTCAACAAGAGATGGCCCAGATCTATCATTAAGGGATGGCGTCAAGATGAAGCTGACGACGTCAGGGTTTACTAAGTCTGGCGGCGACTTGCACAAGACGAAACCCTAATTATGGCGAGCTGACAGCGTCAGGGTTCATAAGCTAACACCGTCAGAGATGTAAAACTATATATATTTTTGAATGTCTTCCATTGTAAGTTGTGACATCTTTTGGGACAACTTGTGGGATATCCTAGGAATGATTATAGTAGCTATTGTTAGGGTTTTTCAACCCTTGAACCTCATGTTTATTGAAGAAAAGTTATCCTTTTAATCATTCTATATGTCTATGTGTTGTTTGATTACTTGTTTATAATTTCTTCTCTCTAATATGCTCTATCTTGTAGTATAGTTTAGTCACATCTAACTATCAATATCCAACACAACAAAAGAGATTGACATAACTCGATCTATAAGTTTTAAAACAAAGTTTTAATTGGTAAAACTATTCAACCCCCACTCCTCTAGTTTTCAAACACAACATTTTCAGAAAATCAGAGAAAACCCGATTCGACAAAGCACAAGAAGTTCAGAGCTACAAGGATCAGTGCCTTTGGTGCAAACGATCAAATCTGAAGTATTTGGTAGAAGGAACTTCAAGGATAATGCATAAGATGTTCAGAGCTACAACGATCAGTGCCTTCTGTGCAAATGATCAAAGCCGAAGTTTTTAGAAGAAGGAACTTCAAGTCATCCGCAGTATCATGATTACAGTGACATTCTTTGAGATTCTACACTTTAAAAAACATTGTTATTTACTTTTTTATGTACTTATAGGACTCATTGTAACATATTCCCATATGTCACCACATGGAGGGAGATTGTTAGCTTTACAAAAGTGTTGACATTACGGGATTGGACTAGATAAGTAGAAAGCTTTGCCTGCAGGGATTAATATTGTACACGAGGTAAAGTTGTGATGTGATGAGCCTATGAATACCCCCTCATGACTCTCCATGAGTGGTGTGGGTGTAATACTTCATTTGAATCTAATAAATCTTTCTTATGTCACTCCATCCCCTCTCTACTTTCTCTCACTAAGATCATGACTTCTTTATTATGGTGGGATCTTCCCCGACCTCCCAAAAGGTGTTTCTTGATACCTAATGATTCATCCTTTTTTGCATTTAATTTAAAAAAATCCTAATCTTTTCATCCATATATTACATATAATTTTCAAATTCCAAATCATTATAGTGTATTCTTAGAATTTGGAGAAAATATATGATTTTTTTATATTAAAAAACGTTTGATATGTCACATGTGATATAACATGAATTTGTAGATTCGAAGACAGAACATACTGCCGTAAAATGGACATAAATATTATTTTTCAGTGCAAAAATTCGTGAATTATTTGGAGTTGTATAAAATACTTATGCCTATTTTACGACAACATGTTGAGTGTTCAAACTTATAGATTATTGTATATCACTTGTCACATATCAAACAGGTTTGAATATTATCAAACCTCACTTAACTGAACACCTTCTTCTGGACTTGTTCTTCAAATGTCGAACCGCATCAGTAGTAAAGTGAAGATTCTTTGTCTTCAAGATCTTAAAAGGGGTTTTGCTAAGCATCTACTAAGCGAGTATATTATACTTATCTATTTTATGTTCAAATCTATTCAGAAGCTGCTGGATGATGAAATGGCCCAACATTTAAATGAATTAGTGATCTTTAACAAACTTTTCAATAATGTATTATTCATCCATTATAAATAGCCGAGTACCCGTGATATGGAATGATACCACTTTTCATCAATGCAATATTAGGAAATTAATTGGTTGTTCTCAAAATATTATGATGATCGAATCATATTACCATGATAAGTAGATATGAAAACTTCACTCATAATTGATACAGAAAAGTTTGATTGTTGTATCATAGTACTGAGTTACTATCTCGATTCGAACATGATCTTTTTTGACGCTATTTACAAATCGTTACCAAATGATATAATCACATCTGAATGATCATTATTATACTTATCAAAATATAAATGACATTATAATTATTACAAATGTGCTAATTGTAACCCAAACCTAACAATGATTAAAAAAATCAACCTTATTTTTAATTTATTTATTTATTTTAATAAATGATATTAATGTAGATACTAAATTTTGCAACCATTTTTATTATTATAGCATTTGCACAATCAACATTAAGTTTTATAGTTCTTAAATTTTTTATACGAATAATGTAAACTCTGGCAAACTTAAACCCACACACGAACTTGACCGGATAACATAATATTTGTCTAACATGAAAGTGCATTAAACTCTATGCTCTATATTAATTAAGATAGTTATAGTAATAATGACAGAGAAATTTGATGAGTAAATGTTATTGTAGCTTACGTCTTTAACATTCATGAGATATCTATTTTAAGCGTATGATGTATTTGATTCGAAGTCAACGAATGTTCTTGATGTTACTTCATCTTTCATCATCATATTCATTCATGTTACAAAACCTCACAAATTGTCACGATAATTAAAATTTAGCTACTTTTGCTTTGACTTCTTTAGAAATAGCGTAAGCTAATTAAAAAGGTTATATAACAAATATATATCTGCATGTATCATTTTTCGATAAAACTAATTTCTAAATTGAAATATAAAGATGGACTGTATTAAGAACTAGACATTAGTTAAGACATGAAAAGGGATAGATTACTTCCCTTAAGACACCGATCTTACATGAAAAGCAGACTGAGATGCATAAACTAGAAACATAAAAAAGACACATAATAAAAAACACTACATGATATATGATGCATGCAAGGTAAATATTCTCTCTAAAGTTTCAGAAACTTGAGACATTTCAGTAATTTAGATGTTTGTATTTCTTGGAGTTTGCGCGTCTCGCCATCGTCTGCTGCACGGTCTCTTCTTTCCTATAGTGAGCCCCCATATGGGCAGCATACAGTTGAGAAGTTTCAAAGAACATGTTGCATCTCTCACAAGGTCCATAGTAGTCACGCGTTTTAGGTGTCGCTCGGGGATGGTGTCGCTCGAAAGAAGAGGATTGTTTCCCTCTTCTTTCGTAGTCCCTTGCCCACGTCTTATGCCCCAAAGTCAACCTAAGATGCTTAGGTATGTTATGTTCTTGATAGGTCCTTGAGACCCTTGTTTTTCTTGGCAAATAGGTGGGACTAGCCTGACCAGGTTGGCCTAACCTAAGTTCAAGATCCAACTTAGGTTGGGGGGATGGTCGTTCTAGCAAACACGAGTCTGGGGTAATCATTCTGGGTACTTGTGTGTGATACGGTAATGGATAATAGAACCATCCCCTTTGGCCAAGTAATAGAGTTTGGGTTTAGGAAACAATGGACGAAGTTCAGCCCTGGCTTGGCGGGGTTGATCCGAGAAGTTAAACATGGTGAAATAAATGATTAAACGATGGCTAATTTGCACAAGAGGAAACTAGGAATTTGGGGTGAGTATTATGGGTGCCTTTGGGTGTTTATATACTACACATGCAAGCTGGTAGCATTTAAGTTTGATAAAAAAAAAATTGAATGAATTCGCTATATATATGGTATTATAAATGGTATCTTTGTATGCTAGTAGTTAATGACTTAATGCTCAACTAAAATTTAAATGCCTAGTCTCTACTAACTATAAAGAGTATAAAGAGTGTTTAATATTTAAACTTTTGTCATTTTTTGTTTCTAACATATGGATTTTTTCTCGCAATGACTACAGATTTAACCCGTAAGTTTCACATGAAGGGTCAAACTAAAGTCACGATTTCACAATTATAATTATTTGACGCTATACACCGCGGCTTTATTTGGTATTCGTCTAGTAAATATCACCGGTAATTTTTCTTATTCACAATTACAAACAAATGTTTATCTGTATAGTTTTATACAGAGGCCAAGACAAAAGGGGGGCAGGGTGATCTGTATAGTATTACATAGAGGCGAAGACAAGAAGGGGACAGGGTGGGTACGTACCCCTTTAGCCAAAAAAATTGTAGAGTAAAATTTTTAAAATATTGTGCTATTTTTTTTAAATTTACCCAACGAACTGATTTTTAGTGTAGTTTTTAAAAATTATCAAAATTTGCTTCCTTAGTCATAATTTCTTACTCCGCCTCTACTTTTATACTGATTTTGTTTTCTGAAAATTACTTTCTAAAAAATTCATTATGGAAAACATGCATTATCTATACTACATATAAAGGAAAAAATAAAAAAGAGAAAAATGAAAAGTTGAAAAGTTGAACCTAAAAAAATAAATGGTAAAAACATATGTTTCAGAAGGAAACTATTAGTACAAATATGGATAATATTTTTTGCGCATTAAAGATAAATCTCAGAAACTTATTTTATAAATGAAAAAAGAAAAATTAATTAATATTTTCAATTAAAAGCACTTCAACCCTTCTTTTTAAATTACATATTTTAAAAATAGTAAATCCTTAACTTACATAAATTACACAATCTTGACGAGCATTAATTATATTTCAACCAATGAGCACTTTCATATACTTTTAACAAACTTTTTAGGTTTTACTTTTAGGCTTTTTTCAGTACACTATTTTGATTGATAAATCGCATGTGATATAACACTAATACATAAGTTCGAACAATTAACATGCTGTCATAAAATGTGCATAAGTATTTGTGTAGAACTCCAGACGATTAATCATTTTTGACATTATAATAAATACATCTTTAGCTTTTCAACCATATATCAGAAATAATCTTTAAACATTCAAATAAATATATTTTATTTATAGAAGCTAGAATAAAAGAATTTTTTTCAGACTCGCTAATATATCACATGTGATATGAATCCTGACCTCTTAATAATTATTTCCATTATAACTACCATATATAAAATTAGTGGTCAATAATAGTACAAATAAACAATATATAAATGGTATAGTTTGCTTCTAATTTTTATTGGTTTTTTTTTGGTTTTCTAATGTAATTAGTGACGTTTCATAAATTACAACCGTTCAAATGTATATCGTATCAACTACAGACATTTACTACTTTGTACCCTAATTACAAACAAAAAGTAAATTTAGTTGTTTTACATGGCGCATAGGGTTTTGAATTTTAGGTTACTTCAAGATAAGTATTATATTATGAGTGAAATATAGACTTTATAATTGCACGAAATCTAGAGAACTCGAATGCTATTCTTCGTTCAATTCGATTTAACACGTAATCAAATGATACATACGGCTTGAAACACCGTGAGTATTAGCATCAAAGTCCGTGATGTCACATGTATAAGAAATTAATGTTATGACATTTAAGATCAATAATAGCTTAAATCAAATGATACCGTCAAAGAGACCGTTTACTTTGTTGTCAGCTTGAATTTTTGGTTAACTCAAGATAATCATATATTATGAGCGAAAAATAGACTTCATAATTGCACGACATCTAGAGTACTCGAACGATATTCTTCATGTAATTTGATTCAACACGTAATCAAATGATACATACCGCTTGAAACACCATGAGTGTTAGCATCAAAGTCGGTGATGTCATATGTATCATATAAATTAACGTTACGCCAGTTAAGAGCAAAAATAGCTTAACTCAAATGATACTATCCAAGTGACCATTTACTTTGGGGTTAGCGCTAAGTTTAAACAAGTCCCTATTTTGGAATTTTTCAATGATTTGCTTATCTAAACTACATTATTCGTTCTGTCTCCTGCCAATTTTTGTAATAAATATTTACGAAGAGACAAATTGATGTTTATAAACACTAGTATTTTTTTTTTCTCGCTTTACTCAATCTCACCATGGAAAGTTATGAGAAATGTAGGACGTAAGAAGATACATAAATACACCCCAATCTCATGAGACTTGTAATCTTATGGTATTTAAACAAAACGGTTTCTTCGCTTTTAATAATCCCAAACATGTAACTTGTAATGCATAACGTAAAATGCACAAGTTACTCGTAAACATAAATCAACAATGCATACTGACATCAACATCTCGCGACGTCTCAACTATACTTCAACACAGTCATAGATCTCCACTCGATGTAAATCACCCAAGATATGAACAAACAAACTTCAAACTTGTTGGATGATCAAATATTTTTTTAACTTCACATTTTTATAAATGTGACAAAAATTTTTTTTCAAAAATAGATTTTACAAATTATTTTTTAATTGTAAAGATATATTTTATTTGGGAAAATATATTTAAAAATAGTAACTGCTATCCCCCCCCCCCCCACAAAAAAAAGCAGCTCCATACATTCCCAAATAAACCTTCACCAAAAAAGGACAAAAAGGGAGCAATTTTGTCTGGGACGATACCACTAAACCCGGCGTACCTTTAAATTTAACATTACCGTGAGAACTTTAATGGTACCATCCGTATAACGGCTAGGTTTTCTTAATCCCTATAAATAGTGGATCATTTTACATAGAAAAACTAGACTTCACACATAGAACTTTCTTTTCTTATCCTATCCATCCTAATCCTTTTCTTCGATTATATAGTTTGTTTGTTTTTGTTTAAGAGCGATCCAATCATCCATTCAAGTGATCACCTTCATTTATCTACTAGTGCAAGAGATGAACACATCGTATTGCAACGATACAAAGTGCTTTAGTCATAGTTTAGTGCACTTGTAACACTTGTTACGTACTTGTTGTATAATATCATACATCAAGTTCTTGTCATCATACTTACTTAGATTGTGTAGATTGGGTAGATCGTGTCAAGATTAGGTAGATCATGTATTTGGTATTGATTATGTGTAGATCAGATAGATTGTGTTGATCAGGTAGATCATGTAGATCGGGTAGATCTTGAGTACATCAGGTAGATCATGAGTAGATCGGGTAGATCGAGTGTAGATTGGGCAGATCATGCAAAGATCGAATAGAGTTGTTAGATTGTGAATTTTGTGTGAAGATCGGGTAGATTGTGAGTAAGATTGGTTCTGGCTAGATTAGAACTCGACATTTAGCTTAGTGTTGGAAAACGTAGTAGGCTACATAAAGCTTTGTTATGTTGAGCCATGTTAGCCTTGCTTTTTTATAAAGATAACGTCACACAAGTGAAATGGACTAGATATGTAGCATGTTGTGTCCATAGGGACTATTATTGTTCATTAGGCAAACATGTGATGTAAAGGGCCTATAAATACCCCTCATGACTCTCCATGAGGGGTGTGGTTAAGTGTTAGATTTGTATTGTATTTGTTTCATCAATAAAAGTTATCTTTATCTTCTCCACCCTCTCACTACTTTCTCTCTCTAAAAAGATGAAAACTTTCATCATCTTTGATCAACCAAGACCTCCCGAACCACATAAATCTTGTATATTTTCGATCCTACAATTGGCATCAGAGCCTCGTTGTTACTTGTGGATTTTTTTGTGGTTCGAATACTGTTTAGAGGCTGTCTTTTACCTCACTTTTTGTGGATCTGAAATTTTTTTTTCTTATCTCTTTGGGAACAGCTTTCTAAATAGTTGTTGTATCTTTATGGTCAAAAAGTCTTGTACACGGATTTCTATTCAGGTTCATGCGTATCTGTTTATTTTGTGTCCTTTCAGTCAAAATGAAGGATTCTCGTTAACTATATCTTTTGTGACTTTTGCACCATACCGTGAAAAGTGGTCAAAAAAGGTCGGAAAACTCATCGGAATCTGGGTAAAAAAGGGTGGCCGGAAGTTTTGGTCGGAATAATCGCCGGAAAAAGTTGGAATTTCTTGTATAAGAAATTTTCGAAAAGTTAATACTCTAAATTTTCGAAAAGTAATTTTTTGAAAAGTTTAAACCCTCAATTATCAAGAAGTTATATTTTCGAAAAGTTCAAAAAAATTATCGAGAAGTTACAAAAACTATCGAAAAGTTTCATACTTTCTCGATAATCAAAAAGTTTTCGATAAGCTGAAAAAAGGTTCTCGATAAGTTACAAAAATTATCGAAATCCTTTTATAATTATCGAGATCTTTGGAATGAAGAGAAGATGAAGATAAGACATTTGACCACTAACCATTTACCAAAGACTCAAAGACCTCAGTACATAACCATCATCGGTCCATGAAAAAGATTAACAAAAAGGATAGAAGCTGAACATCACAGCCAGTTCACAAACAAATCCATAACCTCAAACAAAATCAATCCTACATCTAAGACACAAACAAAGACCCTCACCATCACTCCCCAACACTCATTCAAACAATAATCGATTTATCATGAATACATGATCTCAGACTGGTTCAGTTTTAATCTTTCAAAGATCTTTTTGTTGAACCTTTATCATCACAGATCTATTACATGTGAAGCCAAGCTCCTTTACTATCCGAATATAAAGAAAGACCAAAACCAATCAGGTTCAATCTTTACTTTGTTTCGTTAAGTGATTAAAAGGAATAGAAAAACACAAACATAGGACCTACCCGAGACCCACGAATGGATCTTGAAGCGTTACAACAATTGTTTTCTTGATCCGTATGGTGCAAAAATGAAGACAACTAATATGGGCGAGATGGTGTTTGTGTTTAATCGGCTGTTGTGGGATTGGATATGGATGATAGAAACAGTGATGGAGATGGGACTTGAGATTGAGATGAATACTGATGAGGAAGAATGACGGTTTGGGAGAGATATTATAGGATGGGGGCGCACATATTATGATATGTGTTTAGGGTTAGTGTGATGAGTTTAGGACTGTAGGGTTATAACAAAACTAGTTATAAGGTGTTGATTGGATTAGGTTTACTGAACTGGGCCCGAGGATAATACTTACTGGATCGTGGATTTCATTTGAAGTTTATGGGCTGAACATGGATTTGGATCATACTATCTTTATTGGGCGTTAATGTTAAAATTATATCCAATTCATTGGACTGACATGGTGGGTCGATTAAAATTACAACAGAAATTAGTTATCCAAGTGATTTGTTTGTTACAAAATATTGGTTACTAATTTTTTGTAGTATTAGTATCATGAGTGGTATTTTGGTTTCACAAATTTCATGGGGATACATAACTTCACAGCTAGAATTGCTTTGTTTAACAAAAATGACTACGGAGTTATTGTACGGTATTATTGATTTGATTTTGAAGTGGCATTTCAAAAGGTGTACTTATTTATCTCAAAGTCTAGGGGTGGTTGGATGCACGACTATTGAAGATAACTTGTCTGCGCAAATTAATAATTCAGACTTGACAATCTAGTTATTACTGATGTAAGGAGTTACATTGTAGTGCTCACAGTATAACTATCACTTTAAGGAGTTACGTTGTAGTACTCAGTGTCACGCGAAGCAGTGGATTGTTCAAGCAGCGAATATTTCGTGCACCTCATACTTAAAGGAGTAACGTTGTAGTGCTCAGTATAGGTATTAAGTCACATCTATCGTACAAGCATTAAGTCACAAGATGGGATGTTTACTTCTATTTCAAGCTGGTCATATTGGGCTATCTCCATATGTGGTCATTACTAGTAGCCGGTGAATTAAAAGGATGTTCGTTTAAAGGTTGATTTGAGAGAATTGTATTGAGAGTATATTTTTTTGCGACATATTCTCACAAATTATGCTTTCATGGTCTATCTATATTGCATCAGAAGTGTAAAGTATGGGTAATTATGGCATGTACACAAAATAGTATGATGATTTCGATAAATCGCAACCATCAGGAGGGAGAAGAACATGCCAAAAGAAGTAGTGTTTCATCTCTAGTACGTTGGTTGTTCGAGGGAACTGTACTTACACTAGAACCGAAGAAGTACTAATGATGTGTACATCGGAGCGTATTACCAACCTTCTATGTAATGTTATGTGAGTTATGCTGCTATGATGCTCTCCCCGAATGACAACCATGGTGCTATGATGTTCTATCTACTTTATCCGCTGCGTGATGAATGAGAGTTGACAGTTCAGGAGGGAGCAGAAGTAAGTAAATAGGCTCGCTAGTTAGGAGGGAGTAATAACCTAACTAGACCATTACAGTTGAAGTTCAGAGCAATGTAAATCTGTGCCTTTGTGCCGAAGATCAAATGCCGAGTTCGTCAGATGAGAGAACTTCAAGTCTGCCTCAATATCTAGACTACAGAGACTCTGCGCTTCAACAAGATCAACATAGTTTACTATTGTTGTATTTTTACACTGTTTATGTGTTTATAGGTCTCATTGTAACCATTCACGTGTGACGATATCTTGGAGGGAGATTGTTAGCCTTGCTTTTTTATAAAGATAATGTCACACAAGTGAAATGGACTAGATATGTAGCATGTTGTGTCCATAGGGACTATTATTGTTCATTAGGCAAACATGTGATGTAAAGGGCCTATAAATACCCCTCATGGCTCTCCATGAGGGGTGTGGTTAAGTGTTAGATTTGTATTGTATTTGTTTCATCAATAAAAGTTATCTTTATCTTCTCCACCCTCTCACTACTTTCTCTCTCTAAAAAGATGAAAACTTTCATCATTTTTGATCAACCAAGACCTCCCGAACCACATAAATCATGTATATTTTCGATCCTACAAGCCATAAAGATAACGGGATTGGTTGTACCCGAAGAAGAACTCGACATCTAGCTTATTGTCGAAAAATATTGTAAGCGATGTTGTATGGTTTTCTCCACCGAGAAAGGAGCTTGTTGATTAGTGAAGTAACTCTCGAGTTGGGTACTCGGGGAGTGGAGTAGGGCGAAGAGAAGCTTCATGACCTAACCATTATAAACATCGTGTCCGGCTTGATTGGCTATATTCGCTAACTTAGGTTTACATTTATATTTGCATTGCGTTTGCGTTTGTGTGGTTTATTGCTTATATTGTGTTGCTTATGTTTGGGTCATGGCTTGATTGTGTTTGTGTTGTAGTTTACTTTATATTATCTCTAGTTGTTGTATGACTATTGATAAGTATTTATTTGATACCTTTTTAAGGGGTCATTTAAGCTCAAAATCGTATTTATATGATCAAATATTGCCTCAAATTGTTGCTTTTTGCATTTTAGGTACTAGGGACAAGAAATATGGAATTCGGGGCTTTTTGGACGTATTTGGACGAAAAAGTGAAGAAAACGACAGAGTCGCGAAAACCCGTCAGAAAAGGAAGGCTGATGGCATCACACGCAACAATGTGGCGCCGTCACTTGTTACTCGAGCTGGATGGAACTTAACACACGTCGCTTCAGAAATAATCCAAGATTTCGCACCTAACGACGTCAGGTATATTTTGAAGGAGAGAGTCGCGTTTTAAGTCAACATGAGATGGCCCAGATCTATCACTAAGGGACGGCGTCAAGATGAAGGTGACAGCGTCAGGGTTTATTAAGTGACCCCATCAGAACAGCGACTTGCACAAGACGAAACCCTAATACGGCAAGCTGACGGCGTCAGGATCCATAAGCTGACACCGTCAGAGATGTAAAACTGTATATATTTATGAATGTTTTTTATTGTAAGTTGTGACATCTTTTGGGATATCCTAGGAAGATTTTAGCAGCTATTGTTAGGGGTTTTCAACCCTTGAATCTCATGTTTTATTGAAGATAAGCTATCCTTTTAATCATTCAATATTTCTATGTGTTGTTTGATTTGTTGTTTATCTTTCCTTCTCTCTAATATGCTCTATCTCGTAGTATAGTTTAGTCACATCTAACTATTATTATCCAACACAACAAAAGAGATTCATATAAGTTGATCTATAAGTTTTAGAACAAAGTTTTAATTGGTAAAACTATTCAAACCCCCCCCCCCTCTAGTTTTCAAACCCCAACATTTTCAGAAAATCAAAGAAGACCAAAACGAATAAGGCTCACTAGTTGGGAGGGAGTAATAACCCAATTTGACAAAGCACAAGAAGTTTAGAGCTACAAGGATCAGTGCCTTCAGTGCAAACGATTAAATCTAAAGTATTCAGAAGAAGGAACTTCAAGGATGATGCAAAAGAAGTTCAGAGATACAACGATCAGCGCCTTCTGTGTAAACGGTCAAAGCCAAAGTATTAGGAAGAAGGAACTTCAAGTCATCCTCAATATCATGATTATAGTGACATCCTTAGAGACTCTGCACTTTAAAAACATTGTTATTTACTTTGTTATGTACTTATAGGACTCATTGTAACCAATTCCCATATGTCACCACATGGAGGGAGATCGTTAGCTTTATAAAAGTGATGACATTACGGGATTGGACTAGATATGTAGAAAGTTTTGCCTGCATGGACTAATATTTTACATGAGGCAAAGTTATGATGTGATGAGCCTATGAATACCCCCCTCATGATCTCCATGAGGGGTGTGGGTGTGTAATACTTCATTTGAATCTAATAAATCTTTCTTATGTCACTCCACCCTCTCTCTACTTTCTCTCACTAAGATCATGACTTCTTTATTATGGTGGGATCTTCCCCGACCTCCCGAAAGGTGTTTCTTGATACCTAATGATTCATTCTTTTTGGCATTTAATTTTTAAAAAAACCTAAGCTTTTCAACCATATATCACACATAATTTTGAAATTCCAAATCATTATAGTGTATTCATAGAAGTTGGAGAAAATATATAAATTTTTTAATATTAAAAAACTTTTGATATATCACATGTAATATAACACTAATTTGTAGATTCGAAGACAGAACATACTACCGTAAATTGAACATAAATATTAGTTTTTGGTGCAAAAAATTGGTGAATTGTTTGGAATTGTATATAAATACTTATCCCCATTTTACGGCAACATGTTGAGTATTCAAGCTTATAGATTATTGTATATCAGTTGTGACATATCAAACAGGTTTGAATATTATTATTTTTAATTTTGTTTATTGACTTCTATAAATAAACCATATTGATTTAAAGGTTTAAATATTATGTGTTGTACACGGTTGGAAAGCTTTGGGTGTTTATTTTTCAATACAAAAATATTGAATTTTTGAAGTATTATGCAAATACGTATGCTCATTTTATGACAATATATTGAGTGTTTGAACTTGCAGGTTACTGCTTCGTCACATATATTGAATGTCGTTTTTACCCTTTAAATTAGTCTACATTTATTTTATGACATCTGTGGAAACCGTAGAGGGGGGAAATACGTCTTTTAAAAACATAAAACTTTTGTATCAAATTGCTGATAATATGTAACACCCCCATTTTCACGGTTCGCAGCGGATTTAGGGTTGGGGTATTATTTCATGGAATCACAGTTACAGTAATAGAAAACGACTCGAAAAGAGACGTTTTTAGAAATCTAGTTATCATTCATTGATTATTATCAGAGTTTTCATAGTAAAAGATATACTTTTACTATTGATGAGGTCCCAAAGTCTAAGTGTAATGTTATGTTTGAATGATAACCGGTTTGAAAGCCCTCCAAGTTTAGTGCCTCCTCCTGCCATAGCTCCGTTGTACTGATATACCTAGGATACATGCTTAAAAAGTCAACACTAGGTGTTGAGTGAGAGTCATAGGTTTAAGTGATAGTGAATACAAGTTCCACAGGGTTCAGTTGTTACACCCTTCAAGGAAAATGTAGTGTGTGTGATAATTGTGATGCATGCACAATTATCAAGAGTGGGGTATGTTGCACTAAGCTCATGAACCACACGTTAACAGTCCGGGTCATGGGGTCTGCAGACCAACCATGAGGGGACGGGAAGGATAACTTTGCCAAAGTTAATCCTTCAGAGAGGGTTTAAATATAGTACTTATTGATACCCTCCAGTAAGAGGTAGTATCAATGGGAGTTGTCAAACTCCAATAGATCTATCAACTATATTCACGTTCACTTGGGTAAAATATCCCAAATGATTAGATTCATGAATTTTAGTTATGTAATGATGGCAGATAGTTTACTCGTACAACAACCAAAGAAAAAGACTTGTATTCGATTTAAAGCAAGTAGCATGTATCCCCCTCACAGGGTTTGTAAAGCATTTAAAAAGAGTGTGGGGCTATGAAAACTCACATGGGCTTAGGGAAATCTTATTGATTGTAAAAAGTGACTCGAAAACTAGACTGCCTTACTCACGTATCCTGGTGGCATTGTAGGTGTGGATGTATGTCAAGCTCTAGTTGTTTTTGTTCAAGTTTCTTAAGTAATCATTCTTATGGTTTTTAGTGTTTTAGTTATAACATAACACCGTTCATGCCATCATACTCCAGAAGTATAAGACTCCTCACATGAAGCTCCCTACAATCGTATTATGTTATCAACATAATATCGTTCGGGCCATCATAATTAAGAAGTTAATACTCCTCAAATGAAGCTCCTTACTATTGAGTCATGTAATTATTTAGAGTTTAATTATAACATAACACCGTTCAGGCCATCATAATTCAGAAGTATATGCAATAATCATTTGAGGAGCCAGGGCACTTTAAATCGTAAACTCACCAAACTCATTAAAATGAAATATCTACATGACACCCCTCACATGAAGCTCCCTAGTATTGTGTTATGCTTCTAACTTTAATATTTTTTTACTTTATACCTTATAGTTTAATATATTTTACAAAAATCTACCCTAGACTTATAATTACTTATATTATTTATATTTATAACTATCTATACTTGACACAATTAGTCCCTATACTTCTATATTTTTGGAAAATGGCAGAAATGACCCTTGGACTTATAAGTTTTCAAAATTTACCATTTATACCTTTAACATTATAACTTTTGCAAAAATAGTCCTTATAAGTTTATAACTATTTTACTTTTTATCCTAAGGTTATGTAACTTTGCAAAAAGGGTCCTTATACTTATAACGTCTAAGAAATGTGAAAAATAGTCCATAGACTTAGTATTTTTATAAAGTTACCATATATCCCCTATGCATGGAAAACTTTGCAAAACTAGTCCTAATTCCATGCAATTCATATTTTTATGAAACAAAAAGGTTTCCTAGCTTATGTTTAACTAATATTAGCTTATCTAAGTTACCTAAACTATCTTATAGCTTATGAAAAGGGCTTATGGCATATAAAAGGCAATTCGACTCATTTTAGGGTTTTAAAAAGATAAGTTCTAGTTTTTAGTGATCAAGGCTTAGGCAAAGGTTCTATGGCATAATATAACTATCCTAATACTGTAATATAGCTAATAAGGCTTACGTGATCAAGGAAAAGTTTAACGTGGGTTTTGCTAGGTTTAGCGTTTGTATGGTGGAGGTAAAGCCGCGGGTTGAAGAAGGACACAAGTAGGTGATGCACCTACTTGTGTGGTGTGTGGTTGGGTGCTAGCTTGTCCTAAGGAGGTGTGTAAGCTGCTAGGGTGTGTGCTAGGGGTGGTGGTAGGGTGCTTGGTAGCTTAAGATAGGTAAAATCTTGGTTTAGGTCTAACTTAGGGCTTGAGCTAGCTTAGGGTTTATACTTAGGGTTTAGTGCCTAGGTTAGGTTCCTATGAGTGACTAGTGACTAATTCTAAGTCCTAATAAGCTTATAATAAGTGGTGGTAGCTTATGGGAAAGATTTGGGAAGGTTTGACCTAGTTACCAGGAAGTTATAACCTAGTTATGGTTTTGTGCTTAAGAGACTTGTACCTAAGCTCTAAGGGGTTGTACTAGAGTCTAAGGGTGCTAAGACATCCTATTGTTCCTAAGGTAACTCATACATAAGCCTTGAACACTTTCAAACTAGTTTAGATAAGCAATTAGGGTTTAGTAAACACATAGGCCTGATTAGGCACTAGTACAAAAAGTTGTATCGGTCACGCCAAAAATGTGTGACGATATGCATATAGTAACATACGTTTTTTTCGTTGTGTGTCACTAAAGGTCCCGCCACCGTAGGTGGCATATGGTCACATTGTTGAGTTCGTGACCATTGTCATTGAAAAAGAGTGACCAAAACCCGAATATGTGTGACAAATTATGCACAAGTTTTGTTGGATTAATCAGTATGTGTGACCGTAAACACTTTATAGTCACACGAATATTTTTTGAGAGTAACTATTGTTCGTCCTTTGGCCACATAAATATATAATATATGTGACATTTGAGATGATTTATTCAAGTAAATGTGTATTTGTGTGACTATTTCCGTCCTATGGCCACATTAATATATAATAAATGTGACGTTTGTGATGATTTAGTCACACAACGGGTGTTGTTTTTTTGGAGTTATATAGTCACATACAATGAAGCAAAAAGTGGCTAAAAGTGTTAATAAGTGTGACCATATGCTGTTTAAAATAAAGAAAAGTGTATTTTGTGTGACTATTGTTCATCCAAAATAGTCACACAAAATACACATTTAGTCACACAAAGCATGTTTGTTTTTGGTATTTAGTCAAACACAATTAAGTAAAAAGTGACCAAAAATGTTAATAAGTGTGACCATATGATGTTTAAGGTGAAGAAATGTATATTTTGTGTGACTATTGATCATCCAATTACCACATGAATTTTTTTTGTGTGGCCTTTTGTAATATTTAGTCACACAACGATTTAAGCAAACAATGACTAAAATAAGCGTGACTATATGCATCTTTTAGTCACATTTAAGAAATCAATATATATCAAAAGAAATTCAAATATATATCAAAACGAATTCAAATACAATAAAATTGGAATGTATATTACTGAACCACTAATACATATCATCTAAGCAGTACTAACTATATGAATCAACAGTACTAACTTATAACTAACAGTTGTAAATAATACACTAGCAGTACTAAATGAGATACATCCTTTCCATTTGGTTGAGTAGTTCTTGATCCATCAGAATTATTTCCACTCTTTTCTTTTGTCTCGGCCAACTCAATCTCGAACTGTTGTAGTGTGTGATGAAGCCTCTCCATCTCGACAAACTGACCATTAATCAACACTCATTATAGAAATATAAGCCAAAAGTTGAAAACATACCTGGTTCATATCTATCATTTGCAAGGTTCTTGGTTTTTTCAGCATCATAGAAATTTGATTCTCTTGTTACAGGCTCGACCTCCTTAATCTGTCCTGTTTTGGCAGCTGCCTCAATGTACTTGAAGTGGATTTCAGGATCCTCTCTACAACAACATAAACAACTCAGAATGAGAAAAAAATATGACACACGGCAGTAACACATTATAAGTAACTCAAAGTACCTAAAGCTCAAATACGATCCCAAGAAGAAGTAAATGCCTTCAAAGGATTTGAATTTCTCAAATAGTTGAATGCAAGCATCAACTCCCAGTTGCTCGCAATATTCTTTGGCAACCTACACTCACAAATTTAGCAAACTGAACAAACCCACAACGCTTACCCACTTGTATCTTCTCATGAATAAGCTCACCAAATTGACCAAATTAATATTTACCTTGGCACTTGTTGACCCATTGATGAACCACAAAAGTTCCTCCACAACACCACGCCAAAACACTTTCTGTATAAACAAATAAGAGACATATAAGTCATTAAATTAAAACGAATGGGAATATATATTCTCGGTCATGTGTGTCAAACCATTGGTGATTAAGTCAAAGATATTACTCTGTCAGAGTTTCTTTAACTATTAATTTAATATATTATTTATAGATATGCAACATACCTTGGTCATAAGGAGTGGAAAAGACTTTCGTAGATTGAACCGCATCTATTGGAAATAAAGAAACAAAACAACAATTAGCTTATCAAACAGATAACATAATTAGTCTTTTCACGCGTATAAACTGGTTAAAATGAGTTTAAACACACCTGGCAACAAAATTTTGACAAAGTACCAGTCCCAGTGCGGTCACCCTTTAGAGCACCATTAGAGATGATGTCTTCCACAAGTTTCAAGTAAAGGTACTCTTCATGGTTCTCAAATATCTTCTTGGGCAGGAAAGAGAACATCCTAGCATCAAACTTTGTAGGTTCCAATTTAACATCAGACAACGTGCCATTAACCACAATGGGAACTTCATCTGCAGAGTTCTTCACACGAACATACGTAGTGAAACAATGACGTATTCCTCTTTCCAATACAGGAAAGGATGAGTACCGTGGCTGAAATTGTGAAACATCGATAGCAGGGATGAAAGTGTCAAAATTTATGTCTGTTTTAACTTCAGTAATATGGATAGCATCGCATCCCAGAGCATTGAGAGAATCCCTGCAATAAACTAATAGTCAAGTACATAAACAGTATATAGAAGCCTCAACTCAACTATACAACAGTGTTTACAAACCTTAGGATTTGGCCACCACTTATGACAAACACCCTCTCGATAGATAGAAAATAGGGAGATGATGCTAATAACTCTGTGGAAAACTAGAAGGGGGGGTTGAATAGTTTTACGTCCGTTTTAAAATTTATGAAAACAAGTTTGTTTTAAAAACTTCGATTCTAGTTTATGTGAATTCAAGACTTGCACTATATGAACAAATATATATTACTAACTAACTAAGCTAATATAGTATAAGTAAATAAGTAATGAATGAGAAGAGTTAGAAAGATCAAACCACAACACAAGGATTTATAGTGGTTCGGCTACAAGGACACCTTCCTTGTTCCTACTCCACTCCCCGAGTCACCTACTCGAGAGTTTTCTTCACTATGTCAACAAACTCCCTTGTGTCAGAGAAACCTTACACAACATTCGCTTACACCGGCTTAACGACACAAAGCTAGATGTCGGGTTCTAATTCTAGCTAGAACCAATCTCACAACACAACACAACTTCTTCACAACTTGAGCACACCACGACTTCGTCACAACTTCACACCACTACACTACTTCTTCTTCTCCCTACACAACTTCTACTTCTCCCTACACTACTTATTACAAGCACAACACAACTATACAAATAATGTACACAATATACACAACTACACTACAATACTTCTTGAGCTTTGTTTGTTGAAGGACTATTCTTCTATTGCACTTTGAATGAGGATGGATGTGAAGGGATTGAATCACTTGAAACAAGGATTAGTAATCTAATGATTAAAGGGTTTTTGAAGATGTTTAGAGAGATTTGAGATCTGAAATTTTCGTGCAAAAGGTGATGAAAAATACCAGATTTAAGGTGGTATTTATAGGGGAAAAATTCTGACAAAATTCTGGCATAGGAGCGTGCCGGTCCCCTTAATTCATGGCCGGTCCCCTTAAAATTAAGGGGGCCGCCCCTTATAATTAAGGGGCCAGCCTACTGTAACGGCCAGAGAGTTTTGTCTTTAGTGGGGAAAGTTTATTTAGTGAAAAACTAACTGATTTTGGTTAAAAATTTGAATTCATATATTTATATGTTTAAAACATTTTTCTTTATTACCAAAGTTGTTTTTCAAAAATATATAATATGTTTATATTATTAAATAAACTTTGTTGTAATTAATTAAATACCCCTTTGATCATGAGATGTATTAAACACTTCTTTATTCATACCTTAAGTGATTAAGTTGGATATAGTGATATAAACTAGCTTAATACTTGTTTACGTAGTAATCTTACGTTTAGTGATTTTACATTTTGTGATCATCAAAACGTAGAGATATCGAAAAATATAAATAACGTTTTTAGGCATTATTTATGTCAACAATCTCCCCCTTTTTGATGATTACAAAATCTAAACTCATTAAGCGAAAATTAGTATATATACAAGTATTATTATGAGTTTATATCAATTCTCCCCATTTTTGTTAGCATCAAAAAGGTTTATCCCGATTTACGTGGAGCTCCCCCTTGATGTATACTCCCCCTCGTTTTGAGGTCATAACGGAATCGAGATATGGTGGCATAGATGATTGTCTAGTAGTCTATTGAATAACTTGATTTATCCTCCGGGACTTTTGTTCAGAGGTGATCATCAACATGGATCACCAAGTAATTCTAAATGAGCGGATTTGTTAAGGGATACTATCATAGTGGACCAAGCAATAATACTTCAAATCCATTAGGTGTAATGTTTTTAATAAGAGCAATCCTACGTAAATAAATTTATCGTAACATAAAATAAGTTTTTTAAACCGTCAAGTGAACGCATAGTTAAAGATCAGGTTCAAGACAAAAAAAATTATATAAATTACTTCGCAGAAATGTAGTACATCTAGTTGTGAATAAATGATATATAGAGTCTGAATATATATTATGGAGTGATATTTATTTGTGTTCAAAAATGGGCAGTAGAATTATGAATTAATGAATAGGCCTGTGTTGCGTTGGTCAGACGTCTCTTCCATGCGCATTATAGGATTGTTTATTGTTTATTGTCCCAGATTTTCAATTCCTTTAAATTTGTAGAGTTTGATTGTATATTTCCTTTTCTTTCTAAGCGTTAAATTTTGTCATCAAAAATAGAAAGAAAATAATCTTAACTTTGCTTAATTATCTTTGCGGAAAGCTGTATTAATAGTTATAAGAGAAATGTTAATAATAATAAATTTTACTGGGTTCAAAAAAATTACTCAATAATAATATAATAAATATACACCTAAATAATTAATTTTAAAATGCTTTTCTTTTTTTTTTGGAGACAATATTTGAAAGAGTATATTATAAATATTAAGAATAGTCCTTCTTGTAAACCACGTACGCTAAACAAAAAATTCTTAAAATAGATCATAGATCGATAATAATAAGTTGGAAGTCGAGAAATATAAAAAATACAAGCTCAAATCTATATATTTTTATTTAGTTGTATAATACATATTTATACTGATTAAATTATAATGTATATACTTATTTGTAGTTATATAATTAGTAGTATACATAATAGTATTTAGTGATGGTGGATTTGTAAAAACAGGCATGTATTGATGTAATGTGGCACACATGTGCTTTATGGCCGTTTGTTGATATTCTAAAATGAACCAATATCACATTCTAATCATGTATGCATAAAACAAGAACGGTTCATGTATTATATTCTTTTTTATAATCATATCATGCATGCATAATTTCTAGATAAAGTAC
>LBNU01023127.1:3753-52699 GCA_014162995.1 Artemisia annua
AGGTGAAAAATGTTCGACTTAAATCAAAACGAGTCAAAACTCAATACGAAACATCCGGGTCTAACTACATCATCTATCCAAAACAATTATACTTAAATGGTCTACTAGGTCAACCTTACGGTCAAAGTCAAACCTCAAGTAACCAAGACTTAACACGAGAAATCGTACGAATTATTGGATACTTATCGTATTCGCTAATACAATAGTCCAACAATTCCATCAATGTACTTGTTAATCCATAGTTACTCATACTTAATAAAGATATGGTGAGTCGTAGGATGGGTCAACTATTAATATTCTCCCTCGACACGCCCGTTGTACTAATTTAATTTAACAATTCAACTAGTTTGTTAATCGTGTCAAGTGATCATATTAATACCAACCAATCCGTAACTCGACACTAACCAAATACATATCTCAAAATCTCCTTAAAGGTAAGTCTCGATAAACGTGTCCTCGAAATGATTAATAACTCGTTAGTAACAGTTTTAAATACCGTTTCATTTATTAATTCCATAAATTATTAAATATCGTTGTTTTAGTTATTTAACGTTTTCTTTCTAATTTAGAAATATTAATTAACGTTTTAACGTCGCTTAATATTCCTTATTAATTAGAAAACATTATATAACTTCTTATCGTCATTTAATATTATCGTTAACTTATAAATATTAAGTAACAAATCTCAATTCGTTAGTTAATATTTAAAGTCAACTATTATATAAGTGTATCATTAATCGTCTCAACATAAATATATTCTTCGAGTTATTTCACGTTTCGAGTCTACTTTCATCACGGGTCAAATGTCAACATCTAAAAATAATAATAATGTCTACTTGGCTTGTCGGGATCACACAAGACTAGGGAGTCTAGGTGACACCCGACACGGCTCAATCCATCACAATCCTATCCTAATCACTAAACCAAAATCCGTAATCACAACTCAACCATTTAATCCTACTCCCCGTCAAATCAAATTCGTAACTACATCTATAGCCACAACATCACCACTACAATCCCACTTGCCGAGACCCTAGAGGTCTCGGCTCTAACTCCTCAACCAAAACATCAAGAACATTAACAATGACTAGAACTTATAACCACAACAAGAACTCGACCAAACAACAACAACCATTGCCGAGACCTTAGTGGTCTCGGCCTTAGCTCTCGACAACACAAGACCACTAACAGGAAAACAACAACAAGGATACTAACGAGAACCACAATATCTCGACACCATTCCCAATCCGAATCCAAATCTACTCTCGGCTATCGTAACCAACAACTACATCCACACTCCAATCCAAGCCAACTCTCGGCAACAAAACTTCAACCAAACCCAAACCTAGACTAATCCTAATCTATACCCACGACACCAAATCTGAGCATAAACACGAACAACAACAAGACTCACAGACTCGGTCGTGAGCCTGATGCTCCCTACACCATTCGTATGACCAAGAATCACAAACCCAAGAACCAACAAGACTCAAACACCCATAAGTCGTGAGTCTAGACTCACGGGGTGCCTAAACATCACAAGAATGACCACAAAATGACCCACACGATACCAAACACATGTTTTAAATCTTGTTATCATTGTTATAAATTCGTTATTATAATAAGAACCCTCCAAACTCGTGGGTTTTGAGGCGTAGACGACCATGAATGATGGGTCTGGTCTTTGGTGACAAAAAGAAAGAGAGGTGGTGTCTAATGGTGGTGAGTCGCGACTGAAACCAAAATCAAGAAACTTGTTTGGTGATGATTCGTAGCGCGTGAGCTATGTAGAAATGATGGGGATGGCGAGATAAATACGAGGGTGGTGGCGGTGTGATACCACACGCGGTGGTGGTGGCCGGAGCTCGCCGGGAAAAGATGGAGGAGAGGTGGTGAAGGGTGTCGGCTGAGGGAGAGAAGTGAGAGGGTATATAACCCTAGATTTATTATAAATGTTGTATATATAGGGTGAGTAAAGTGGATGGGGACTATTATCAAACCCTAATGCTCCCTCAAGGACTAGTATTGTCATCTCTCTTATATTTTTAACGAATCGAGAACCGGACCACTAAACCGTGTTATAATTATTTCTCGAGCACCCGAAAGTATTTCCATAAGTTTTAGTTACGTTTTTACATAAACGTCGATTATAAATACGCATATCTTTAATTCTCGTCACCCGAAATAAATAATATTCATGCTTTATCCGTTCTAGAGTCAAATCTCGCGTAAAATAGTCAAGACCACATATCAATGACTTAATGACTGCAGATAGGCTCATATATCGAGCAGGATATCAAAATCCGAAATTTGCGGGTTGTCACAGTCCCACCTCCTTAGAAGAATCGTGTCCTCACGATTCAACTCCAGTTACTCATCTGGTTCTGAAAGAAATAAGCACATATGCACGAGGATTCATATTCACGTTCACTACACGAGTTTAGGATCCTTTAGCGAGTCTCGATGAACTCTATCGGTAGGAATGCGACTAAATGAAAGTCGTCAAATTCCAAGGTTCAAGATTCCAATAGATCAACAAGGTTCAAACGTTAAGATATTAAAATTTCTCCAAGAGGAATAACAACGGCCTCAATGGCAAGTCATCACTTAGATTGTAGACATAAGAATGTCGTGAATGCTGTCGAGTTTTGACGATAGCTCAGACGTGTGAGCTACCAATCTGACTCTAGCAAGAATCTGAAAGGATCGATACGACAAGAATTCATAAAGTTTACGTCATCAGCGTTTCTAATCATCCACAAGTAACGTACATCTCCGTTCCGCCTTCGAACGATCTTCTTGATAGATTACGTACAAATTTCAGATCAGAAAGTTGGGTATCTCCATCTTTATCCAACAAGTCGGCGATCGGCACTCGTGACCGTAGAGGATCTTTTGCAGTGCCATTGGTAAACCGAAATAGTAGGTAAGAGAGAAATTGACCAACAGGAGGTGAACGGATTAAGTAGGATTTACCAATAGATACTCAGGTAGCTGTCGGGATTCGTTTTCCCGAGGTCTAGCTTTCAATAGCAGCAAGATAAAAATCGACAAAAAGGATTTGTGAAACGGCTCATAGGATAATAGGAAAACAACCCTTTGTTTAAAAATTGCAGGAAAGTAAAATCTCAATTTTCATTTTGATTTCATAATCTTGCAACAAGGCAGTAAAATATTTATGAAATCGTCTCATTAAGCTATTCGCAAAATAACATACAGGGTATCAAGGAAACATTTCACCATTTATAAAATGGTATTTAAATCAAAATTTCGATGTTTAGAATAGTAGCAAGATTGCATTTAGGTCCATAGCATGACAAGATAATATTTTATAAACTCGTCTTGTGAGACAATTTCGTAAAATGGTTTGTGAGATAACAAGGAAAACAATTATCCTTTATCAAGGAGTGGAAAAAATCAAAATTTGGATTTTTGCGAGATAGCAGTAAAACATCTTGTAATATGGCAACATTTTGTAAATTACTTTTCAAGGCAGTTTCACTATCCAATAAGAGAGAGAGCAAAGATAAAGAATATTTCCGAGGGACGAGTGAATGAAATAGGCGGTTGTCCCAAGGATCGTGATTCAAGTTACCTCTCAAAATCTTAAGAATTCTGTTACGCGCGAAATCCTTTCGGATTGGGAGGTTTAACAAGTTTAAAGTACAACTCCGTAAGAGGACGTTGATTGCTACAAGCAATCGGTTAGAGTCGATTGACTCGGCATGATACGTACGTTAGAGGTGGAAAGTACGACCTCAATTGAACATCATCGCTAAAACAGCATCGATTGAGAAAATGAACATCCTTAATTAAGAAAATGAATAACATCAATTAAGATCACGAACATCATCGATTAAGGAAGTGAATGTCATCGATTAAGAAAATAAACATCCTTGGTTAAGAAAATCATCACTTGGGTAGCCTACTTCGATGGAATAAACTTTCCCATCCTCGAGCAAAATCACCAAAACCTTAAACCTCGTAACAACTTGATTTTAGCTTAATCTCGCAACTCATCAAACAAGAACTATCACGAGGTTCGACCGTGTATCAAGTTGTTAAGAATTAAGAATTTAACGTCGTCGATGATTTGGCTCAATTCAAAAATTGCTCAAAACAACAAATAGGTACTTACGGCTAAAATTCAATATTTATCATACGGTTCCGAACACCAGCTTAGAGTAGAGGGGACTGTGACTAGATCGCAGAATGAAACGAGGCTAAATGCCAATTCATAATTCGAAACAAAATCGAAGATCACAAAATACCATGATCCAAATTCGAAATCCAGAACGTACTCAAAATCAATTCCATCAATATCCGAAAGTCACGTCGAGACATAGTCGNNATATATATACATACACACAGATTATAGCAGCACAAAGGTGTACTTAAACTTCAAACTGGTTATATCTAATATTTATCCATGACAGACTTCATTCACCACATTAATAGAATTCAACTATATATACTTTATAAAAATGTCTCGTATAGTAAGTATTGCCCTATTTATTACAGCAGGTAGCTTATCTTCTTTATTCTTAACGATTAATAATGTGTATTAACTGGTTGTTTGTCAATTACGAATACTATATTAATGACAGTTGTAAAGATATACGATGGGATTTTTGTAGATTTTCATATTTTGACTCTATTTTATTATTTAATTATTTTTATTTTTATATTTGTCATTTTTCCTCGAATTCATTTGCTTGTATGTAAAATATCCAGGATTACATAGTGACATAGTTTATCATTTACTGTAATTTCTTGATCGGGCTTACTAGCAGCTTTAGGTGGGTATGCCATAAGATGCAACTGCCCTTCACTTTTAAATTCATCCTAACATAGGGGTCCAACCTTTGACAGGGCAGTGATTCGTTTCATGCGGGCTCAAAACAGTAGCACTTCCTCTTGTCCATTTCTTGTTGTGTTGGTAACAAATGCTGCATCTTCAGGCTCCGAGATAAAACACCCCTTTGTTTTTGCACTTGTTGTGGTGGCCTTAAGCCAAGTGGCAGCAATCATCTACATACAAAAGGAGTAATGGTTAGACTACATGAATTTCCATGAGCAGTGTGATATCAGGAACATCACAAAGCAAAATTAGTATTCTTATGTTAATCATCTAAATCTACATACATAAAAACTTACTTTATAATTAGTATTCTTATTTATCGACATCTACATACATACATATTCAGTTACTTTATAATTAGTATGCTTATTCTTATGTTAATCAGCTACATGTACATACATACATAAAAACTAACTTTAAAAAATTAGTATTCTTATGTTAACCACTATATTTAGCTTAATCATCTACATACATAAAACTAACTTTATAATGATCACCAATATATTTATGTTAATCATCTACATCTACATACATAAAAAATTAGTATTCTTATTTATCGACAACAACTATATTTATCTTAAGCATCTGAATACATAAGAAAAACGTGATCGATCACGGCTCACCAGAGAATTCAAGCTGGGACTCAAACTGCGAGTTAGACATTCTGTAGTTTTCTCCTTACTCAGAAACTTTGATGGATTGATGTTTTGAAGACTCCAAATCATTGCGTTTATATAGATGAAGATTAGGTTAAAGATTGATTTCAATTAGGCAAATCAAATCAAATTCAGTTTAATCAAAAATTCTTAGGCAAAAATTAGGCAAAACCGTGTGATTTGATAAGATGTTGTTTTCTGTTATGAATCATTAACAAAAATAGATTGATTTTGTGCTTGATTTTAGTGATGGTTTGAATGTGATGAGAGATTTTAGGTAGGGTTTCTGAAATTGATTGAGCGTTATGAATTGGGGGTGAAGAAATTTATGTCAGGCGTGTGCCAAGAGTGGGTTTTGATGAGCTGGATTAAACGTGGCCTTCCAGCTGGTGTCCTTTTTGGCCAAGTGGCATTAGTGACTTGGAAGGTATTGCTAATATATATAGAGGGAGATATATATATTTTGCATAAAACTAGCTGTTGTAAAAAGGGAGGGGCTTGTTTTCTTTATTTGGAATTCAAATGTAACCGTTGTAACGCACGTTGGCACGTTAACGTGCATACCAACGTTGGGCCAACGCTGCTACCTTGGAAATGGTTGTAACACGATAACGCCCGTTGCTTTCTTGCTACCTCGGATTGACGCTGCCTCCAACGTTATGACTCCCTCTTCTCTAAGAGCATCCACTATAGTGGTTTATAAAAAGGTCTAAGAAAAGATGAAGAGGTCTATAATTTTATTAACCATAGTGGAAATATGTTTTATGCTTACATGGAATGAAAAAGGTCTAATATCTTAAACCTTTCAAAATTTAATGCTTTTGTATTTAATGGGGTTTTATAGAGCTTTAAGAAGTTTATCCATAGTGAAGAAAGGTTTATAACAAGAAAAAAAGTTTATGAATTTATAATTTCGGATGACTATACACTATTATAAACCTTTATAAAGGTTCGCTATAGTAGATGCCCTAATATAAAGCTTTATCTTTTATTTTAACCATAGTGATCATTTGTTTCATGTACATGTGGCATGAAGAGGTTCATATTCTTGAACCTATTCATAATTTAATGCATGTGTTATTATGACTCATTTGAAGAGTTGGAAAAGGTTTATGCATAGTGAACATAGGTTTATAACATGAAAAGGTTTATAAATTAATGATTACGGACCTATATAAAGCTTCACCATTGTGGATGCTATAACTATCTCATCAGATATAATTGCAAAAAATATACTTCTATCATATCTAGTGCTTGCATAAGATTTTTATCTTAGAGAGTTTGGGAGAAAAATGAAACTTTTTAGCTACTTTTTTTTTATCTTATTTTTATGTGTTTGATCATTTAGAGAAATAAACATAACCCTAATCGGCAGGAGCCAGTAGGTATTTGCTAATCAAACAATTAAATGTTACGTTAGTTAAAATACAGTATCATCTTGCTTATGGTCTTGTGAATAGTCTGTATGTAGCAACAGGCGTGGTACCACCTTAATTCACGGGTGTCATTTTTTGGGTGTATATAAGCATACGAGTTCCAGTTCACATTTGTTTTTGAGCTCACGTTTTTTCAGATCAATCAATATACTTGTCTGAAGTATCCTTGTCACCTTCTTAAGTTTCCTTTCTTATTACGATTCGGTTTTGAGTTGAGACTCAAAGTTTCCGGAGGCTAGTATGACGACAGTCCACTATTGTATTTTTCTAGAGATAAGTAACGTGCTTGCACACAAAATCAAGATACTAAACCAACGTAAAGAGCGCTGTTTAGATAATTATGCATTAATTTGCTCAAAAAAGAAAATAACATATTACAGTACATGATTACATCAAACGCTTAATCGATGTCTTAAAAGGTACAATATTCAAAGAAAGAAAAACACCAAATCAATGAGACAAGAAAACTGAGTCAATTGCCAATTCGCCGCCATAAGGAACGTTCTCATTAGGCAGTTTGGTTTAACGAGCTACTTAGTTTAAGATTGATATCCTCCAGTTTCCCAGATAAATCCATGACATCAGGCTCCTGTAGATTGTTCTCCTCCTGTGTATAAATCAGAAACAATACAAGGTAATTAATGATTCCGTTCTCATAATAATGCAGCAATTTTTTACTCTAGATAATAAATGAAGATATACACCAAAACTGGGTTTCAAATTTCCGATTCAACTTTTCCAAAATAGTTTTACTTTTTATCCTCATGAAATATTATATACAGGTTGTTGCATAAAAATGTAATGACTTTGATCTAATTACCATTTTATAAACTGGTGAATCTCATTGCCATTTTAGGTAATAACCAAAACTGTAAATGTGCTATATTTATATTTTTGATTCGCTATTTCTTTTTACTAAATACACATAACATCAGTTTGGTATATAAGAAAGCATTTAAACACAGCCAGCTTTCATTGATAACTTACTTGGTATTCCAATGCCATCTTAAGTTGTGCTAAAACTTCTTTAGCTGTTGGTCGTTTTTTTCTATCATCGTGTAGGCACCGGTAGGCAATCATCTGAAATGTTGTCAGTGATTTTGGCATGATTTGTTTCTTTATAACCTCAAACACCATTTCATCTTGTTTCCCTTCTTCAAAGCTGTGCTTAACAAAATCGAGAAACAGACCCTCGTTTTTGTTGATTGAATAAGTTGATCTACCACACAAGATCTCAAATAAAACCACCCCGAACGAATAAATATCTGACTCGATGGTTAAGAAACGTGTTTTTTCATACACTGGGTCTACATAACCCTTTGTGCCACAAGCATGGTCGATGATATAGTTTTTGTCTTTATATAATGTAGTTATCAAAGATAGCCCAAAATCACCCACTTTTGCCTTCCAATCATCAAACAAAAGAATATTTTGAGTTTTGATGTCCCTGTGTATCACCACCTCCTGTCCTGTTTCAGCATCGCCATGAAGGAAAGCCAGCCCACTTGCAACATCAATACAGATGTTAAGTCGTTTCTTCCATGTAAGTCTAGAATCATTCAAATATCTATCTAGACTTCCTCTAGATGCATGTTCGTAAACAATGATTCTTTCGCGTGTTTCATTGTTGTAGCCTACAAGACCAATAACATTCGCATGCTTATACTCACAAAGAATTTGTAATTCATTGTAGTATTGTTGCTCTCCTTGACCAAGACGTGTATCCAACCGCTTTGCGACAATTGTTTGATGTCCATTTCCACGTGCAATTTCTCCTTTATACACCCCTCCAAAACCTCCTCCTCCAACGTAATTTTGAGGCCTGAAGTTTTGTGTGGCCGACTTAATGTCTTCATATGACATTCTGAAGTTGTCTTTGTGATTTTCCTAGGAAATACAAGACATTGAATAAAAAATTTTCCCAACAGTAATGTTATTATTCCAAGTACATAAATAGTGGACACTTTATTGATTATTGCGTGCGCGTGCGGAAACATTCAACAAAGCTGTACAACCTACAACTATACAAGACTTCCTTAACTAAAGCATCCACAATGCATCAAACATTCAACAAAGCTTGTCGTAAAATTGAATCTTTTGTCATAAAAGAGCTTTTCAGCAAAATCGACTCCAATACTAATTTGTTATGAGGGGAGTTTCTATTAGCCTGTATTATGTATTGGGCTAGCTCTAGCCCATAATCTAGAATAGTCGGTATATAGCTATATATGTTCGATGTATTGTTAGTTGTCAAGGCAATAAATCAAATATTCTCTCAATCATATACCGAACGGCTAATAGTTTCATCAAGTCTTAGGAAAAAAGTTGTTACCTTCAATAGTAAAAAGCTTTTAAATTACTTCTATGATTTAATAATAATAATAATAATAATGATAACTAGCAGGGTCCCCGCGCGATGCAGCTGCGGGCACCCTGTAATTTAATTTTTTCGATTAATAATTTATTTTATTTGTACGTTTTTTGGCAATAGCTTTACTGATTAGTTTTTTATGGCAAAAGTTTGATGAAATTTTGCTTTGTTTGTATTATTTTATTTATTATTTATTTTATGTTTTTGTTTAGTAGTTTGCTTGGTTTGTACAATATGTGAACATATTTTAGTTTATTATGTTCTTTTTGACAATAAATTTACGGATATCAAAAATTTCGTTTAGCTCGTGTGCGTTCGGGCTCGAGCCCATTTGGCCCATTGCCCGTTCGGGCTTAAAAATTTGTATAATAAGCTTTATTATTTGTATTAGTGACATTGAATGCAGGAATTGTATTTAAGTTGGTTGTACAATATGCTTGATAATTTGTATTTCTTATGTAAGGGGTGTTTTAATAAGTGTATTAATTGTATTTATTGACTTCTGTTAAAAAAAATGTATTTATTGACTATTTAATTAATTGTATTTAATATACATAATGATCAATTTTAAGTCATTAATTTTAAACTTTAATGACAAAAACAAAATGGTGTGTACTTTAAGCTTCTAAACTTGTAAATGTCTAATTATATTCATTTATGGCATTAATTGTGTAGTTGTGTTTGAATGAATTGTACTTTAAGCCAGGGACGGACTCAGGATTTTTGAGAGGGTGTTGCACAAATTTTTTTTTATGACCATGAGTACTAAAGTTGCACGATAAAGAAGTTATTAGGTATAATTGGGTGTTGCACGAGCCCAGAAAAGATATATTTTATAAAAAATTTACACTTCGTGACTTAAAATTGGGTGTGGCCCGTGCCACACCCGGCTCCCATGTGGGTCCGTCCCTGCTTTAAGCTTCTAAACTTGTTAGGCTTAAAATTAAGTATACTAATTATAGAAGTGCTTTATGCATTATAAGATTGTATAGATAATAATAATAATAATAATAATAATAATAATAATAATAATAATAATAATAATAATAATAATAATAATAATAATAATGGTGTTTTTATTTTTCATAGTATAAGTTTTTATATTTAAAAAAGAGGGGGGGCACAGCTTGTATCTAGACTCCCATCCAACATTATGTAAATTTTTATGGTTCTAATAAAGTGATGGTTATTTAATAATAATAATAATAATAATAATAATAATAATAATAATAATAATAATATAGTTCATTCTTCAAGCACCCATTGAAGACGCTCTTATGCATCTAATTCCCAAGTATGTCTTGATTGACACTTGAACGAACCTATAACGTTATTATTGATGATCACTTATATATATGCATACCCAATCTGCAAGTAAAATGAAAAACAAAATTGTATTAATTCTGAAATCAAATATTAGACTGCTTTTAAAATGTTAAAGCCATATATTACCAAGGAACTTAATTTGTAATATGATTTTGTTATTAACAAATAAACCTGTTAACCCTAAGGTTATTTAGTATTTTTAATTTATTTTCATGCTTGTGGGTTAACTTATTTGGCATTATTATATTTTTAATGCTTATATGTGTTTATTTGACGTCATCGCTACAATTCAACCTCAAAACCACCACCTAAAATACACCATCTTCATCAAAATCCAGTAACCACCATTTTCTCCAACAAAATTTTCAGCGATCCCCATCTATTCTCGTGAGCTCTATTTTTCAGGCGAACTCTATTATCTATACTACTATATAATGCATTTGGGACAATTCTATAATTAGAAAGGCTTAAAATTCAGACTTTTTTCTTGCTTATTATGGAAAGATTTCAAAATTAATTAGTTAGGAAACAAGTTGGTTAGGAAGTTTGTTAGGAAGCGGTTGGTTGTTCAAACTAAAATTATTTGGTTTAACCATCTCTAATATTTCTACTTACAAAGAATGAAAACAACTAAACGTGTAATCAAATAACGCAAAATATAAACACATGGTACCCGCCGCCGCATTGCGCGGGTACCGTTCTAGTATTTAATAACAAGAATAATGCATTTGGGACTATTCTATAATTAGAAAGGCTTAAAATTCAGACTTTTTTCTTGCTTATTATAGAAAGATTTCAAAATTAATTAGTTAGGAAGCAAGTTGGTTATGAAGTTTGTTAGAAAGCGGTTGGTTGTTCAAACTAAAATTATTTGGCTTAACTATCTCTAATATCTCTACTTATAAACCATGAAGACAACGTGTAACCAAATAAAGCAAAATATTATTACACAGTACCCGCCGCCGCATTACGTGAGTACCGTTCTAGTCTATCCTAATGTATAAAACATAGTGAAATGAGCCGGCAGAAAGAGAATCTTCCAACATTGTGTCGTATTTTGTATTGAGGCCGGATGGTTGGCCTTGGCCCATTTACTCTTCATTTGTCTACCTTATATACACTTGATTGTAATTCATTTACCATTAGGGAATAAACATAATTGATATGGTATCATAGCCTTTTACGATCTTATCACATCCTTATATAGCAAATCGGTCTACAAACCCCCTCTCCACCCATAACGTCATCTGCTAAACCTTAACCCGTCACCACCATGACCAATGACAACGGCTGTGTTTGGGAGAGGATTCTAAGGGGCTTAAACTTTTAAAATAAGTTGGCTTATAAAATAAGTCTTGTTTATTACACGAGCTTATAGAGGCTCCATAAGCCCAAGCCCATTTAAAGGGGCTTATGAGGGCTTATAGTTAGTTAAATTACTTATATACCCTTAAAAATATACTGGATTATCATGCAAAATCCGAAAATATATCTAAATTTAGTGTGATGTATTTTATGCGATTTTATATTTATAAGCTTCGTTTCCAATTAATTCGCCAAATAACTTTATAAAAATATAAATTTCAGCTTTCGGCTTATAATATAAGCGTCAGCCCTAGCTCATTATGCCAAACATACCCATCATACAATACCCTAGTGCCTCTCTCTCTCTCTATCTCTCTCTGTGTGTGTGCGCGCGCGTGTGTGTGAGATAAAATTCTTACTCTCAACACCATCACCTCAATTGTCAAGCTTGATGTTGACAAGCTTAATTACTCTTCATCGTGTTACTTTTTAAAAATCATTATGAAGGCTTTGATGTCTTAAAGCACGTCAAAGTCAACCCATAAAGCCTTTCGTAAGACTGTACACACCTCCTAACCATGCTAGGAGGGATGGAGTTCATTCATAATTTACACACATTACACTTAGTGCTATCTTCCTTCTCTCTAAATAGCTTTCTCTCTCCATGTCTTTATCTATCTAGAAAAACTCTCCACTCGATCTAAGTGTGTTTTTCTTGATACCGAATGGTGAACTACACCAACTCTTGTTCCTTTAGTTCCGGCTCCTTTTTTCTAATCTCAAAAAGAGCAGCACAATCTTCTTTCTTCGTTGTCAGATACGGCTCAGTGCGGATTGCATATTCGAAGACTATCAACCTAGCCAACGCTTCGTCATTGATAGTTGATGACGATGTCGATGATCCCGCCCCTTTCTTCTTCACTCTGTCCCTGCCCATTAGTCATTGAACTTCCTGCACCTCCTCTTCCTCGTCGTCTCTAGCATCCATATTAAGATTAAAACTAGCATCCCCTAACTGTGTTACGTACTAGACCCCGATGACTTGTATCTTTTGGTCTTTTCCTTTTTCTTTACTTCAAAGTTTGGAACTTCCACATCCATCCCTTTTAGAGAATTTTTTAAAACTTCACACGTATGAAGAAGTGCAAACGGTACTCCGTAATCAACTTGATATTCCAAAAGTACCATTTGGGTGTAATCCCCGTCTCCAGCTCCACTCTCCACCCGTTTAATCTCCACCCTTTTAATGACGTAATTGTACAGTCCACAAAATTGAGCCACTTTAGGACGCACAGTCTTCCATTTCATATTCAACAAATCGTAGGTTTGACGATTGGTTACCTTCATTTTGCTTTCCACGTATTCTAACACCGCAATCCAAAACCCCTTCTCCCTCCTCATGTTACCAAGGACGCGATTCTCGGATACATGAAAGCCAACATTTACACAACGCAACTTCTTTCTCAGTGGTCCATGGCACGCACGAGGGTTCTTCCTCATTTCGAACAGTCCTCCTTTGGCGTCTCTTGACGTCTTATTTGGGGTCGTGACTTTGAAGGGAAAATCCTCACAATCGATGTTAGGTATAGACTCCGAAAATTATGAACACCAAATGGATGAATGAGAGACGTAGATTGGTTCGTATTTGGTTATGATGAAGAATCGACAATATTAGGTTATGAGTCGTAGGTGGTGTCGTATGAGTTAAATATGTTTGGTGGGTATTGGTTGTACATATTTTTTGTGGAGATATGAATTTTGGGTTTCGCTATAGTTTTTTTTGGGTAAAGGGGAGTAATCCTGCACCCTGGTAAATATATTAAAACCGAAACGTTTAAGTACAACTGGAATGTGGCTGAAATACCACATTAACCTCAAGCTTAAACAGCTTGATAAACAAAAAGCCTATAGCCTATGACATGCCAAAAGCTCATAACAACTTTTAGAATCAAAAAAATGAACCTAGAATAAGAACTAAGCAAAACAAGCTAACCAGCTTCTATCATGAATGCTGGACTACCATCAGTATTGGGTGTTGGTTTTCGTATTCTTGGTTTGTGTAAATAACCTATGGTGGTCTCAAGTTGATTTGTTGATTTGATAGTGCACTAACGTTTTGGAAAAAATACATCTAAAGTGCACCATAAATTTTTGTTCCAATCGCACCCTCAATCTCATTCTTACCTTCAATTATTTTCCTAGTTTACCCACGTGTTAAACTTACCATTAGATACATTTTCTCATCCTCAACTTTATTAAACATTCAAATACTTCTAACGTGCACCATAAATTTTTGATCCTCTTGCGAAAAATAAACCAAAACTAGTTGCAATTCTCTAGCTAATAAACTATAATTCATTTCCTATATAACATCATAAGGTTATCTTTATATTTCTTTCTAATTTCTCGATTGCTTCTCATTTCATCTTAATCATTCACTAACATCCTACTATCCAATTCCTAACTTTTACAAAACACATATTTCCCAAAGCTGTAATCTTTAAAATTTAAAGTTAGGGTTGTGTTTGAAACCCTATAAATCCAAACACAAATTGATATCATGGGTGTTCTAAAAATTGGAGAAAACATGATTTTTGTTGTTTTTAATGAAACTGAATTCGTGTTTGAAGTTATTATGTTGATTTAAATGAAGATTTTTTCGATGAATAATATAATAAGGTGTGTATGATTAATCATGGTTTTGTGCGGTGTTTGTGGTTTGCTGAATTTTTGGCTGAATATGTTTCATCTTAGTTTTGAAAAAAAAAAAAAACAAAAAAAAAAAAAAAAAAAAAAAAAAAGTTACGGCCCGCTATTTTATAATTTAGTGGCCTGAAGACACATGGATTGTATTTGCATTTTTGTAAAGATAAGGATGAAACGTGAAATATCGCCAAACTTCAAGGACGAATTTTGCAATTTACTCATAAAAGAGAGAGAGAGAGGAACATTAGTATTATAGAATATAGAATGTTACTTACTTGAAGTGATATTGCTTTCTCAAGCTTCATAACGACAACTTTCATTGTTGAGCGTTGGTCGTGAGTTGGTGCCAAACACTCGTACATTATTTCTAAGTACATGTCCAAAGAGTCCTCGTTGGGTCCTTTCGGTAGAAAGGAATTGTTTTCGCCATTTTCTTCCCAAAGTTTAGGACATATCTTTTTCTTTAATTTTCCTTTATCCCCCATATAATTTTTAATATTCCTAAAAATCTCGTCGATAGAGTACCCAAATAAGATTTGGGACATAACTACCCCAAAACTATATACATCTGATTCTCTTCTCGTTTTGAAACTCCCCAAATATTCTGGGTCTTTGTAATAATAGTGTCTATGGTCAAAAGTACTTCTCAGATCAAGATCGAGAACTACCTCATCTTGATTTGGAGGCAGGAACACCGAGGAGTCAAAGCCAAGAATCTGTGCCCCCCAATTATCGTCCAATACAATGTTGTCAATACTTAGATTATTGTAAATTACTGTATTTTGGTCCTCCATTTCGTAGTGTAGGTAATGCAATCCTTGTCCAATATTAAGACAAACTTCCAAACGTTGTTCCCAAGTAAGATTACGTGATACCAAACACACCGGAAGCTTTTCTCTGTAAGAATAATACTTATAAACAAGTATCCTATGAGAACCTTCATCACAAAATCCAAGAAGAGGTTGGATGTTCTGATGCTTACAACTGCTTGCAATTTCAACGTTTCTATAAAACATCGCATCATCTGGTCTTTGGAAGAGTTCTATCCGTACAATATAGAGTCTTTTGGGTGGTTGTGATTTATTCTTCGTTATTGATGATGGAAGATATTCTCTATCAAAACATTTGAGTTTTGCTCTGTAATAAGCAATATAATCACGGTTACTTTCTTTACCAATTGAGAAATTAAACGTGGCTGACTTTATGTCTTTGAGTCTAATCCTCAAGTGTTCAACGTTCTTTACCTGCAACATAAGTAAATAATTCACCCCATGTGGTCATCGATCTTCATTATAGTTAATAGTATTAATTTATATTAGAAGATAAACTTATATACTTAAATCCTAGAAATTCTAAGTTTCTTAAAGGATCGGACCAACATAACTAAATACACTAAAATTGATTCAACTTAAACTAACAGATCTTTTATCTCATGTGATAAGAATAGAGTATAGTAGTTGTGTGGCTAGAATTATTAATTTAGTTACTTTCAGATATACTAGTGGGTACTCGTGCTATGCGACACCTTGGTAGAAGAAAAAGCTAGGTGGTGGTGCCGTGGTGGTTGACGGCAATAACTGGTTGTATCTAGGGGAGAGATGCAGCAGTTGTTAATGGTAGGCAGTGGTTGTCCATAATAGACACTAGAGATAGTCGATGATAGGATACAGAAAGGTGGTGTGCATCATGTTAGTATGTACATGTATGTAATTTGTATCGTGTATGTTGTCACATTATGAACTTATCAATTAACAGTATGTTTAATTTCATCAAATCGTATACAGATTTAGGGATAAATCCCCGTTAGTCACTAAAGTTGTTCAAAAAAATTGTCTACCGTTCCTTACTTTTGGAAAATATCGCCATTTGTGCACATGTCTCGATTTTATATCGTCAATAATCCAAATAATTAACGTCCGTTAATGAGCTCGTTAAGCATTGTGGGTGGTGAACTAGTGATTGTCTTTTTGATATTACCCATCCAAACACACCTTCATATCTCATGCACTAACCCAAACTCCAAACAACTCCTTCTTCAACATCTCCAACCTTCTCCCATCTCACACCCACTCACACCACAACATCCCGCCTACTCAGATAAAAATATTGCCTGCTTTGCCCGTAGGCTTACGGCTTTATTTTTACGGATCTCGTGCGAAGACTTCCCGGTTGGTCACTCAAACGAGTACTACTTTTACATGAGCATGCTTAACAATAGAGTTCTCAGGAGGAACTCGTCTCGCAGTCGATCACAAAACGGGTTGTGTCATTGTAAGGCAAATGTTATCTTATGAGCTAAGCATCTATATAGGCCACAACATATGTGTGACTTGCCTAGGGTGTCATAAATCCCCCTAGACCCGTCGTCTTCAAAGAGGTTTGCCCCACAATCCCGAACATCTTAGAAGTGGCTCTAATAACACTTGTAACATCCAGCCTACTCAAACTACAATACTAACCGTTTATCCCGTAGGCTCACTGCTTTGCTTTTGTGGATCTCCTGTAAAGACTTTCCGACAAGTCACAGAAACATGTACTACTTTCATATCAGCGCGCATAACTGCAGAGTTCTCTGCCCGCAGTCGACCACAAAACGTCTTGTGTCATTGCAAGGTGAATCTTATCTTACGAGCATCTCTCTAAGCATTTATGTTACCAGTTCTCTACCCGCATTCGACAACATTTCATGGACCGTTGCTTTTCCAAGCATTATACTACATCCACAAACATTGACACATTATCTATGTTTAAACATCCATGTAATCACCATTTTTAACTGCCATGTTTTATGACACCAATCATCTCATATCAACGTCACGATATAAAGATACGGAGAACTAATGACGATGTATTATCCAAATGATTACATGTTTAAGTATTAAACAATTTTTAATGTAGACCATTTAGATTTTTCTTTCATAAGTCCGTGGTTAATAATGAAGTCAAAGATGATCAAAAGAAGTAAGGATTAAGATCCTCTCATATTTAAACATACATGATAGGTTATGTTATTCAAATTTGTAAGAGGAAACATACGAATGGGCCATATTTTTCCATTAAAAACAAAAGTTTCAATTACTTTATCTTTTTAATGATTAGTGAATGACGATGTATCGATGGTTTGGCCCTGAACCTGAACCATCTGCAATAATAGCAGTCTTCTGGATGTCGGACTAGTCCTCCAAAGATACTAATCTCGGGTAAAACCTAATTTGTTCTTGAGGCATTATCATCTTGGAGTGAACAACCTACTAGCCGGTGGATCCGAAAAGCAACCACTACTATAAGAGAAGCAACATCAGAATGTCTCATCCAATTCTATGACTCTGAATGAACCGGAGGGACTAGCTACATTATGTTGGAAAATTTAGTGCACTTGAGCGATGAGTTCACACCTGGTAATGGGTTTGGAGGTACGGAGTGTACACCCATTTGGTCCATGAACACCCTGACTCAATTGTGGTTATACTAGTGGATTCTGCTGAATCTGCTGCTAGTAGACTCTGCTGCTAGACTCTGCTGCTGACTCTGCTGTTAGACTCTGCTGCTGATCCTACTGCTAGTGTTAGCAGTTCCCACTGCTAGTGTTAGCAGTTCCCACTGCTAGTGTAAGCATCCAACTGCTGTTAGTTTCCACTGATAGTGTTAACATTACCGCTGCTAGTGTTATTGTTTCCACTGATAACCACTGATTCCTACTATTATGGAAAGTATTATGATATATTTAATGGGCCGTTAAATATACATAATTCCATGGGCTAGGGTTTGAGTATTCTCTATTATAAATAGAGATTATAACATTCTGCATGAAGGACGATTAACACAAACCCTAAACACTTGAATACGATTAGGTTCTTGATTTGTGCCTAAAACAAGAACATCACTTGGTCTTATCCCATAGAGATATTCGTGTAACCCAGGCATAGGGTCGAATAGTTTCTATTGGAAAGTGATACCACGATTTCAAGTGAATATCCGGTACTCATTGATTATCTTAACCCTGTTCTGGGAACACAGAAACACCTAATAACCAACAATCAATAGAAACTATTAGTGATAATCAATGGCTGCTGTCATGAGACATATGGCTGCTAACTTTTCCAAGCTGGAAAAGTTTGAAGGTGTTGATTTTAGAAGATGGCAGAAGAAGATGCAGTTCCTGCTGACAAGCATGAATGTAGTGTCTGTTCTCACTTCTGATATTCCTGAAGATCATGGGGATAATGCTACCATGGAACAGATGAGAGCAAGAAGCAAGTGGGAGAATGATGACTATGTTTGCAGAGGTTTAATCCTCAATGGTATGTCTGATTCACTCTTTGATATTTATCAGAATGTTGAATCTTCTAAAGAACTATGGGATTCCTTGGAAGCCAAGTATATGGCTGAGGATGCATCAAGTAAGAAGTTCCTTGTAAGTAATTTTAACAATTACAAAATGGTTGATTCTAGACCTGTCATGGAACAATACAATGAACTTCTTAGTATACTTGGTCGATTCACACAACACAAGATGAACATGGATGAGGCTATTTCAGTCTCTTGTATCATCGATAAACTACCTCCTTCTTGGAAAGATTTCAAGCATATGCTTAAGCATAAGAAGGAGGAGTTAACTCTTGTTGAGTTGGGCAGTCACTTGCGCATTGAGGAATCACTCAAAGCACAAGACATTGACAAGCCAAAGAGTAGCAATGCTACTGGTCCATCAGTTGTCAATATGGTGGAGCATAACAACTCCTCCAGGAACAATGACAACAAGGGCAAGCGTAAGCATCATGATAACACCAAAGATGATCTTAACAAGAAACCAAAAGTGACTTGTTGGAAGTGTGGGAAACCTGGACACTTCAGGAAAGATTGCAAGGGTGGTAAAGTTGGAAACAAATCCAATGGATCAGGCACAAGTGGAGGGAATGGTAACACCAATTCTCTGAAAGGTCAGAATATATTTAATAAGTCTTTTGAGATTTATTATGTTACATATATATCTGAAATTTACTTTGTGCAGGATGATGATGTTGCTTGGTGGGTTGACTCTGGAGCTACAATTCATGTGTGTAAAGATAGAAGCTGGTTCAAGACTTATGAGTCAATGAATGATGGTTCTATTCTTCATATGGGAAACGAGTCAACTGCCCTGGTGCATGGAAAAGGATGTGTGGATTTGAAGTTTAGTTCTGGAAAGATTGTTTCTTTGTTTAATGTTTTACATGTTCCTGATGTTAGAAAGAATTTGGTTTCTAGTAGTGTTTTGAATAATTGTGGTTATAAACAAGTAATTGAATCTGATAAGTATGTTTTGTCTAAACATGGTGTGTTTATTGGTTTTGGCTATTTGTGTAATCAAATGTTCAGGCTTAATATTGTGCATGATAATGTTAATTCTGCTTTTATGTCAACCACTAAATTGAATGATTCAAACTTATGGCATGCTAGACTTGGCCATGTACACTTTAAAAGAATGCAAGATATGTCTAAGGATGGATTAATTCCAGCCTTTGATATGGACACTAAAAAGTGTAAAACTTGTATGATGAACAAAATAACTAAGAAACCTTTTCAAAGTGTAAAACGTGAAACTAAAGTGTTGGAACTGATTCATAGTGATCTATGTGATTTGCATGCTACTCCCTCTTTGGGGAATAAGAAATACTTTGTGACTTTTATTGATGATGCTTCTAGGTTTTGTTATGTTTATTTGTTACATACTAAGGATGAAGCATTAGATAAATTTAAAGTATTTAAAACTGAAGTTGAATTGCAACAAGGGTCTCTAATCAAAAGATTTAGGACTGATAGGGGAGGTGAGTACATGGATACTCTGTATTTTCAGTCTGTTGGTATAATCCATGAAACGACTGCTCCCTATACTCCTCAGCAAAATGGTATTTCTGAAAGGAAAAACAGGGTGCTGAAGGAGATGGTTAATTCCATGTTGTCCTATTCAGGGCTGAGTCAAGGGTTCTGGGGTGAAGCTATGTTAACAGCTTGCTATTTATTAAATAGGGTTCCCAACAAAAGGAACAAGGTTACCCCTTATGAACTCTGGACTAAAAGAAAACCCAACCTGAACTTTCTCAGGATTTGGGGTTGTAGGGCTGTTGTAAGACTCCCTGATCCAAAGCAGAAAACTTTGGGTGAAAGAGGCATTGAATGCATCTTTGTTGGATATGCTGAGCATTCCAAGGCATATAGGTTCTATGTCATTGAACCTAATGAATCTGTTTCAATTAACTCTATAATTGAATCAAGGGATGCACTCTTTGATGAGAATAGATTTTCATCTATCCCTAGACCAAGTCAAAGGATTCCAAATGGAACCAATGACAATGGTGCTTCAGAAGAACCTGATGTGGTTTCTGCTGAGGTTCCTGCTGAGGTTGTGGAACAACAACCTGAACCTGAGCTCAGAAGGAGCAATAGGGTGAGGACTCCAAAGTCATTTGGACCTGAGTTTCAATTATACTTAATTGAAGGTACAAGGAGTGAGGTCTCTGACCAATACTCATATTGCTTCATTATTGAGGATGATCCCAAAACATTTGAAGAAGCAATGAAGTCCCAGGATGTTGCTTTCTGGAAAGAAGCAGTTAATGATGAGATGGATTCCATCATGGGCAATAACACTTATGTGTTGACTGATCTACCACCTGGTTGCACACCTCTAGGTTGCAAATGGATTTTCAAAAAGAAAATGAAGGTAGATGGAACTGTTGAAAAGTTCAAGGCAAGACTAGTTATTCAGGGCTTTAAACAAAAGTCAGGAATAGACTATTTTGATACTTATGCCCCTGTGGCTCGTATCAGTACCATAAGATTGCTAATTGCTTTGGCATCAATTCACAATCTGATTATTCATCAGATGGATGTGAAGACAGCTTTCTTGAATGGTGATTTAGATGAGGAAGTTTACATGAAACAACCTCAGGGCTTCATCATGCCTGGCAATGAAAACAAGGTGTGTAAACTGATTAAGTCTCTTTATGGACTAAAACAGGCACCTAAGCAATGGCATCAAAAATTTGATGAAGTGGTTTTGTCTAGTGGTTATTCACTTAACCAGGCTGACAAATGTGTATATAGCAAATTTGATGAATCTGGTAAAGGAGTCATCATTTGTCTATATGTTGATGACATGTTGATCTTTGGCACTGACCAAAATCAAGTTGATCTTACAAAAGAATTTTTGTCATCAAAGTTCTCCATGAAGGATATGGGGGAGGCAGATGTTATCCTTGGTATTAGGATTAAACATGAAAGTAACAAGATTTCTATCTCACAGTCTCATTACATTGAGAAGGTGTTAAAGAAATTTAATTACTTTGATTGTACTCCAGTGAGTACTCCTATGGATACAAGTGAGAAGCTAATGCCTAATACTGGCAAAGCTGTATCTCAACTTGAGTATTCTAGGGTAATTGGCTGCTTGATGTATGCCATGACTTGTACTAGGCCTGATATTGCTTTTGCAGTGGGTAAACTGAGCAGGTATACTAGTAATCCTAGTGCTCATCACTGGCAAGCAATTCAGAGGGTCTTTAAGTATTTGAAAAGAACTATGGATTATAGTCTTTCATATACTGGTTATCCTTCAGTGTTGGAAGGATACACTGATGCAAGTTGGATCAGTAACACTGAAGATAATTCATCTACCAGTGGCTGGGTATTCCTACTTGGTGGAGGTGCAATTTCTTGGGCATCCAAGAAACAAACTTGCATTACCAGTTCAACCATGGAATCTGAATTTGTGGCTTTAGCTGCTGCTGGTAAAGAAGCTGAATGGTTGAGAAACCTGCTTCTTGAGATTCCATTGTGGCCTAAACCTATAGCACCTATTTCTATCCGTTGTGATAGTGCTGCTACATTGGCAAAGGCTTATAGCCAGATGTACAATGGGAAGTCTAGACACTTAGGTGTCAGGCATAGCATGATTCGTGAGCTCATCATGAATGGGGTGGTATCTATAGAGTTTGTTAGATCTCAACAAAACTTAGCTGATCACTTGACGAAGGGTTTGGCTAGAGACTTGGTTTTAAAGTCTGCTACAGGGATGGGTTTAAGTCCTACTTAGTCACTGAATGCAAAGATACCCAACTCCCTTCTAAGGAAACTTGGAAGCTGAGTTCAATGTGGAAAGCTGAACATTTTGTGGACTGAAGCACATGTTTTATATTACATCCCAAGGTTGTGCTTGTTACCTGCTGGAAAGGAGGATGAAGTCTTCACTTCTTAATGGTTATTTTCTTTGACAAAGTGCTGAGCAGGAGCATGATTAAAAGATGAACCACCTATGTAAATGTTGAAGTTTTGCCGCTTCAGGAAGCTTTGGACTTTTAGCTTTTACAACATTTATGAATTGGATATGGACACATGGCTTGTAATAGTGTCAGGAGTATTTAAGTGTTTGAAAACTTGTGTGTATTTATCTTCAGGTATTCAAATGGGTTGAAGGGTTCAATTCTTAGAACACCCTGATTCTCGAATATTTGAACGTATATGTACTAATGTGGAAATTCAATCCTCAGGATATTTTCATTTATGCACTTGTTTTGTTTTATGTTTATTTTTTCATGCAAAGGAAGTGAACTAAATTTGGGGAGGATTGTTGGAAAATTTAGTGCACTTGAGGGATGAGTTCACACCTGGTAATGGGTTTGGAGGTACGGAGTGTACACCCATTTGGTCCATGAACACCCTGACTCAATTGTGGTTATACTAGTGGATTCTGCTGAATCTGCTGCTGCTAGACTCTGCTGCTAGACTCTGCTGCTAGACTCTGCTGCTAGACTCTGCTGCTAGACTCTGCTCTGCTGCTAGACTCTACTGCTAGACTCTGCTGCTAGACTCTACTGCTGATCAAAGTACTGCTGATCAAAGTACTGCTTGATCAAAGTACTGCTCGATTATAACCACTGATTCCTACTATTATGGAAAGTATTATGATATAATTAATGGGCCGTTAATTATACATAATTCCATGGGCTAGGGTTTGAGTATTCTCTATTATAAATAGAGGTCATAACACATCTGCATGAGTACGATCAACATAAACCCTAAACACTTGAATACGCTTCTGTTCTTGATTTGTGCCTAAAACAAGAACATCACTTGGTCTTATCCCATAGAGATATTCGTGTAACCCAGGCATAGGGTCGAATAGTTTCTATTGGAAAGTGATACCACGATTTCAAGTGAATATCCGGTACTCATTGATTATCTTAACCCTAATCTGGGAACACAGTAACACCTAATAACCAACAATCAATAGAAACTATTAGTGATAATCAATGGCTGCTGTCATGAGACATATGGCTGCTAACTTTTCCAAGCTGGAAAAGTTTGAAGGTGTTGATTTTAGAAGATGGCAGAAGAAGATGCAGTTCCTGCTGACAAGCATGAATGTAGTGTCTGTTCTCACTTCTGATATTCCTGAAGATCATGGGGATAATGCTACCATGGAACAGATGAGAGCAAGAAGCAAGTGGGAGAATGATGACTATGTTTGCAGAGGTTTAATCCTCAATGGTATGTCTGATTCACTCTTTGATATTTATCAGAATGTTGAGTCTTCTAAAGAACTATGGGATTCCTTGGAAGCCAAGTATATGGCTGAGGATGCATCAAGTAAGAAGTTCCTTGTAAGTAATTTTAACAATTACAAAATGGTTGATTCTAGACCTGTCATGGAACAATACAATGAACTTCTTAGTATACTTGGTCGATTCACACAACACAAGATGAACATGGATGAGGCTATTTCAGTCTCTTGTATCATCGATAAACTACCTCCTTCTTGGAAAGATTTCAAGCATATGCTTAAGCATAAGAAGGAGGAGTTAACTCTTGTTGAGTTGGGCAGTCACTTGCGCATTGAGGAATCACTCAAAGCACAAGACATTGACAAGCCAAAGAGTAGCAATGCTACTGGTCCATCAGTTGTCAATATGGTGGAGCATAACAACTCCTCCAGGAACAATGACAACAAGGGCAAGCGTAAGCATCATGATAACACCAAAGATGATCTTAACAAGAAACCAAAAGTGACTTGTTGGAAGTGTGGGAAACCTGGACACTTCAGGAAAGATTGCAAGGGTGGTAAAGTTGGAAACAAATCCAATGGATCAGGCACAAGTGGAGGGAATGGTAACACCAATTCTCTGAAAGGTCAGAATATGTTTAATAAGTCTTTTGAGATTTATTATGTTACATATATATCTGAAATTTATTTTGTGCAGGATGATGATGTTGCTTGGTGGGTTGACTCTGGAGCTACAATTCATGTGTGTAAAGATAGAAGCTGGTTCAAGACTTATGAGTCAATGAATGATGGTTCTATTCTTCATATGGGAAACGAGTCAACTGCCCTGGTGCATGGAAAAGGATGTGTGGATTTGAAGTTTAGTTCTGGAAAGATTGTTTCTTTGTTTAATGTTTTACATGTTCCTGATGTTAGAAAGAATTTGGTTTCTAGTAGTGTTTTGAATAATTGTGGTTATAAACAAGTAATTGAATCTGATAAGTATGTTTTGTCTAAACATGGTGTGTTTATTGGTTTTGGCTATTTGTGTAATCAAATGTTCAGGCTTAATATTGTGCATGATAATGTTAATTCTGCTTTTATGTCAACCACTAAATTGAATGATTCAAACTTATGGCATGCTAGACTTGGCCATGTACACTTTAAAAGAATGCAAGATATGTCTAAGGATGGATTAATTCCAGCCTTTGATATGGACACTAAAAAGTGTAAAACTTGTATGATGAACAAAATAACTAAGAAACCTTTTCAAAGTGTAAAACGTGAAACTAAAGTGTTGGAACTGATTCATAGTGATCTATGTGATTTGCATGCTACTCCCTCTTTGGGGAATAAGAAATACTTTGTGACTTTTATTGATGATGCTTCTAGGTTTTGTTATGTTTATTTGTTACATACTAAGGATGAAGCATTAGATAAATTTAAAGTATTTAAAACTGAAGTTGAATTGCAACAAGGGTCTCTAATCAAAAGATTTAGGACTGATAGGGGAGGTGAGTACATGGATACTCTGTATTTTCAGTCTGTTGGTATAATCCATGAAACGACTGCTCCCTATACTCCTCAGCAAAATGGTATTTCTGAAAGGAAAAACAGGGTGCTGAAGGAGATGGTTAATTCCATGTTGTCCTATTCAGGGCTGAGTCAAGGGTTCTGGGGTGAAGCTATGTTAACAGCTTGCTATTTATTAAATAGGGTTCCCAACAAAAGGAACAAGGTTACCCCTTATGAACTCTGGACTAAAAGAAAACCCAACCTGAACTTTCTCAGGATTTGGGGTTGTAGGGCTGTTGTAAGACTCCCTGATCCAAAGCAGAAAACTTTGGGTGAAAGAGGCATTGAATGCATCTTTGTTGGATATGCTGAGCATTCCAAGGCATATAGGTTCTATGTCATTGAACCTAATGAATCTGTTTCAATTAACTCTATAATTGAATCAAGGGATGCACTCTTTGATGAGAATAGATTTTCATCTATCCCTAGACCAAGTCAAAGGATTCCAAATGGAACCAATGACAATGGTGCTTCAGAAGAACCTGATGTGGTTTCTGCTGAGGTTCCTGCTGAGGTTGTGGAACAACAACCTGAACCTGAGCTCAGAAGGAGCAATAGGGTGAGGACTCCAAAGTCATTTGGACCTGAGTTTCAATTATACTTAATTGAAGGTACAAGGAGTGAGGTCTCTGACCAATACTCATATTGCTTCATTATTGAGGATGATCCCAAAACATTTGAAGAAGCAATGAAGTCCCAGGATGTTGCTTTCTGGAAAGAAGCAGTTAATGATGAGATGGATTCCATCATGGGCAATAACACTTATGTGTTGACTGATCTACCACCTGGTTGCACACCTCTAGGTTGCAAATGGATTTTCAAAAAGAAAATGAAGGTAGATGGAACTGTTGAAAAGTTCAAGGCAAGACTAGTTATTCAGGGCTTTAAACAAAAGTCAGGAATAGACTATTTTGATACTTATGCCCCTGTGGCTCGTATCAGTACCATAAGATTGCTAATTGCTTTGGCATCAATTCACAATCTGATTATTCATCAGATGGATGTGAAGACAGCTTTCTTGAATGGTGATTTAGATGAGGAAGTTTACATGAAACAACCTCAGGGCTTCATCATGCCTGGCAATGAAAACAAGGTGTGTAAACTGATTAAGTCTCTTTATGGACTAAAACAGGCACCTAAGCAATGGCATCAAAAATTTGATGAAGTGGTTTTGTCTAGTGGTTATTCACTTAACCAGGCTGACAAATGTGTATATAGCAAATTTGATGAATCTGGTAAAGGAGTCATCATTTGTCTATATGTTGATGACATGTTGATCTTTGGCACTGACCAAAATCAAGTTGATCTTACAAAAGAATTTTTGTCATCAAAGTTCTCCATGAAGGATATGGGGGAGGCAGATGTTATCCTTGGTATTAGGATTAAACATGAAAGTAACAAGATTTCTATCTCACAGTCTCATTACATTGAGAAGGTGTTAAAGAAATTTAATTACTTTGATTGTACTCCAGTGAGTACTCCTATGGATACAAGTGAGAAGCTAATGCCTAATACTGGCAAAGCTGTATCTCAACTTGAGTATTCTAGGGTAATTGGCTGCTTGATGTATGCCATGACTTGTACTAGGCCTGATATTGCTTTTGCAGTGGGTAAACTGAGCAGGTATACTAGTAATCCTAGTGCTCATCACTGGCAAGCAATTCAGAGGGTCTTTAAGTATTTGAAAAGAACTATGGATTATAGTCTTTCATATACTGGTTATCCTTCAGTGTTGGAAGGATACACTGATGCAAGTTGGATCAGTAACACTGAAGATAATTCATCTACCAGTGGCTGGGTATTCCTACTTGGTGGAGGTGCAATTTCTTGGGCATCCAAGAAACAAACTTGCATTACCAGTTCAACCATGGAATCTGAATTTGTGGCTTTAGCTGCTGCTGGTAAAGAAGCTGAATGGTTGAGAAACCTGCTTCTTGAGATTCCATTGTGGCCTAAACCTATAGCACCTATTTCTATCCGTTGTGATAGTGCTGCTACATTGGCAAAGGCTTATAGCCAGATGTACAATGGGAAGTCTAGACACTTAGGTGTCAGGCATAGCATGATTCGTGAGCTCATCATGAATGGGGTGGTATCTATAGAGTTTGTTAGATCTCAACAAAACTTAGCTGATCACTTGACGAAGGGTTTGGCTAGAGACTTGGTTTTAAAGTCTGCTACAGGGATGGGTTTAAGTCCTACTTAGTCACTGAATGCAAAGATACCCAACTCCCTTCTAAGGAAACTTGGAAGCTGAGTTCAATGTGGAAAGCTGAACATTTTGTGGACTGAAGCACATGTTTTATATTACATCCCAAGGTTGTGCTTGTTACCTGCTGGAAAGGAGGATGAAGTCTTCACTTCTTAATGGTTATTTTCTTTGACAAAGTGCTGAGCAGGAGCATGATTAAAAGATGAACCACCTATGTAAATGTTGAAGTTTTGCCGCTTCAGGAAGCTTTGGACTTTTAGCTTTTACAACATTTATGAATTGGATATGGACACATGGCTTGTAATAGTGTCAGGAGTATTTAAGTGTTTGAAAACTTGTGTGTATTTATCTTCAGGTATTCAAATGGGTTGAAGGGTTCAATTCTTAGAACACCCTGATTCTCGAATATTTGAACGTATATGTACTAATGTGGAAATTCAATCCTCAGGATATTTTCATTTATGCACTATTTTTGTTTATTGTTTATTATTTCATGCAAAGGAAGTGAACTAAATTTGGGGAGGATTGTTGGAAAATTTAGTGCACTTGAGGGATGAGTTCACACCTGGTAATGGGTTTGGAGGTACGGAGTGTACACCCATTTGGTCCATGAACACCCTGACTCAATTGTGGTTATACTAGTGGATTCTGCTGAATCTGCTGCTAGTAGACTCTGCTGCTGACTCTGCTGTTAGACTCTGCTGCTGACTCTGCTGCTGATCCCACTGCTAGTGTTAGCAGTTCCCACTGCTAGTGTTAGCAGTTCCCACTGCTAGTGTAAGCATCCAACTGCTGTTAGTTTCCACTGATAGTGTTAACATTACCACTGCTAGTGTTATTGTTTCCACTGATAACCATTGATTCCTACTATTATGGAAAGTATTATGATATATTTAATGGGCCATTAAATATACATAATTCCATGGGCTAGGGTTTGAGTATTCTCTATTATAAATAGAGATCATAACATTCTGCATGAAGGACGATTAACACAAACCCTAAACACTTGAATACGATTAGGTTCTTGATTTGTGCCTAAAACAAGAACATCACTTGGTCTTATCCCATAGAGATATTCGTGTAACCCAGGCATAGGGTCGAATAGTTTCTATTGGAAAGTGATACCACGATTTCAAGTGAATATCCGGTACTCATTGATTATCTTAACCCTATTCTGGGAACACAGAAACACCTAATAACCAACATATTACCTGCAATATAAGCCTGAGCCACAACTACCGGGTAAAAGGGTGTGCCAAAGAGTATTATAAATACCCTTGAACACTTCACTTCATAGGCATTGAATGTGAGCACTTACTACACTCTCAAACTGATATTTTCTTATTCTCTCCATTATCCATGTACTTATTTTTTTACCCGTGGCGAGGCTAACGGTTTGCATATCTTAGTAGGTTTTTAGAAGGATACCTCGAAGTCCACAACATCTGGTACAATACTTCCAGCAGCATCGGAATTCATACCCGAAGCTCATAACACTAAAAGCTCACAATACCCGAAACATTAACACCAAATACTCATGACACCTTAAGCGATATCCCAAACATATCAAACATTCCACCATAACATAGAACCTTTAGCAAAGGATGATCACACATCCTATGCCATTACACGGCTATACATGCTCCGGATCTATAAACACATTGTTTGTACTGGTACGCAAATAAGTGAACATGATATGTAATGTTTATTTCAACTTTTCAACTTAGAGAGAATTCAATCCTAAAATTAAGCAGTGATGCGAAACTTAGAAACATTGTTATATGCCTAGTGTTCCGTATCTCCCATATGTTTTCCTTTAAAATTTTACATCATATATGTTTTAAATACTAAAAGGGCATTAATTAATAGTTGTCATTTGGTATGTTATGTTTGTAATTATATCTGATGTATAGTCATAGGTCATTTTTAATGTTATCATTAAACACTACACCAAATTTGATTGTGATGTACATAAAGCATCTTTCTAAAATATGCTTACACCAAATTTGGTGTAACTCCAAACTATACACCAAAACTCGACATCAAATCCTATCACGAGCTTGTTTTCATATAGTTATAAATTTTGTTCACTTAATAAACTAACACTACATATAAAAGTTATTAGAGAATGCTAACATCTCAACAGTTACGACTAAAATTCTTATTTTTAAATTTAACAAAATTAGCAAGAAAAGTTAAATAATAATTATAATTCAATATCAGACTCATTTTAAAGATATTGATGAAATATTTTCAATGATGTGTTTTATATAAAATAAAATCAAACTTTCATTTGATTATTTAAAAAGAAAAAAAAAAAAGAAAAGAAAAAAAAAAGAAAAAAAGAAACAAACTATAAAATAAAAATCTAGTGCAAGTATTTGGTGTTAAATTGCATTGGAGAGCGTATGACACCAAACATTTCACCGTATTTGGTGTCTTTGCAGCCAGGAGGATTAGGGTTCTTTAAGAGCTCGTTTGGTTCGCAGAATGTTTTTGACGGAATTATAATCTTTTTAAGGAATTGAAATGTGAAAGAATGGAATGTTAGAAATTGAAATCATTAAGATTTAAAATCTGACGAAATTGAAATTTGCAAATACTACTTCATGTTTGGTTGGAAGAAGGAAATGAGAAAAAGCAATTATATTAAAATATTTAAAATTTAATTTTAGTTTAAGATTAATAAACTAAATATTATTTAATAAATAAATTGCTTATCAAATAATAATAATAATTTTTAAATAATATTAAATAAACTAATAGATTAAATAAATAGTGTTTTTATATAAAATACGTATTTTTTAAAGGTATTAATTAAAAAAGTAAGCTATAAATAAATTATATTTAATTTTAAAATGAATAATAATTTTTAATAATAATAATAATAATAATAATAATAATAATAATAATAATTTTTAAATAAATAATAATTTATAAATCTTAATAAAGTCGCTGTTTATAAATGTTAATAATAATAAAGTGATGCTGAAAATAATAATAATAATAATAATAATAATAATAATAATAATAATAATAATAATAATAATAATAATAATAAGCTTTTGTATTCAGAAAGGAGTAGGAGCACAGCTTGTGTCTAGATTCCCATCCAACTTTGTGTAAGCTTATTATGTATCTATGAAATAAATTTAATATTAAAAAAAATAAATAAATAAAATAATAATAATAATAATAATAATAATAATAATAATAATAATAATAATAATAATAATAATAATAATAATAATAATAATAATAATAATAATAATAATAATAATAATAATAATAATAATAATAATAATAATAATAATAATAATAATAATAATATGAATTCCATAAAATTGTAAACAAGCCTCTCATATATGTCATGGAATGTTGAATTCCATATATAATGGATTTGGAAGAAATTTCATTCAATTCCGTATGCCAACCAAACACAGTAAGGAATAGAATTCAGATTTCAAATTCTTTGAATTTGTCAACCAAACACGTTATGGAATGGAATTGTATTCCAATTCCACCAGAATCCTTAGGATTTCGCCGAACCAAACGGGCCCTAAAGTTTGTCTCTCATGTTTTGTAATGTTCAACCAAAAATTAATGAAAACTAAATCGTGAGACCATCATTTAATTAAACTAGCAGGGTACCCGCGCGTTGCATAAAACTTTATTAATATTATTGTTAAAACTTTATTACTATTACCTTACGATTATAAATTTAAACTTTTTGTTAGAAAATAATACAATTGCTAAAACTTTATTACATAATTACATAATAAACATTTTCCACTCACCGCAGCAAGCAAGCAAAATTTTGTCGTATAGTATTGATATATAGATTGTTAATAATGATTCCTTCAAGTAGTATATGCTAAATAGAAATTTTACTAAGATTATATTGTTTTGTGAAAAACCAACAATGTAAAGTTATGAACTAGTGGAGATGTTGCTAATAATTGTTGTTGTACTATTTTATGGATTGAATGGGAGTTTGTCGTTATAAGAACGCCAACTAAGATTTATTCTTTGATTAAGATATTATTGAGTCCGATTCATGTCTACCGCCTAAAACGTGAGTTTCAAATGTCAAAAGCGTGAGTTAATCAATGATATGAGTCTTATTCATGGGGTGGTTGGGAAGTGATTAACCACATATTAGGACTTAATCTATTTGTTTCGTTTATTTTTTATTTTACACCAATTTTTATCCCAACTATTATCCATACCCAACCTTATTATTGTATTTGTTGTTAGCTTTCGAGCATCCGGATATGGTGATGGCTAAGAGAGAATGTCAAATGTGTAAATAAGGTAGTGACAATCCGAGTATTATATTAATCGAATAACGCGCCAGCGATCTGGTGTGTGACTTGGTGACCATCCGTTATGCAAATAACGCGCCAGTGAACCAAGAAGCACACTATTACCATCTGTTGTTTGAGGAATTGAGGACTCGCGCCAGCGAGCTACTAAGTTTGTGAAGGAGATGTTTAAACAAAGCCAGGTTTAACCCCAAGCCTTATCATGACCCAATTTACCGCTTTAGACTTGTTACTTCTTAGCTTTAGTGGTGGAGTAGATGTGTATCCTTGCCATGCTTATGATAGAATACTTGTCACGACCGAGCAATTGAGCGAATTACTTAAATGTCACCCATAGATTAGTTAAGTGATTTGAGTGATTTCATTTTCCTATTTCGTGAGGTTTTTGGTTGCGTAATTGAGATTGAATGAATAAATGCTTAACTATAAAAATCATAGACATCTGTTTAGGGTACATTTTCATGAGTTTAATATAAGGTTTACTTGAGTACAAGTAAAGTTCAAGTGAGGGGATATTTAATCATCAAATAATGACATATTAATGTCATTATTTATCTCATGTATATTACTTGATTTATACTATTTTATATGAGATTTGGTACTTCATCATTTACATTTGTAAATCTCAGTCATATTTGAGCAATTAGAGAAAGTTATGGAAAAAGACGTGTTTTGGAGCAAAAACGAAGATATTGAAGAAAGCCTACTGACTAGACACTCAATACGGCATATCAATGCTAATTAGATATGCCGTATCCATATACTTAGAAGATTTCAAGACCTTGCCTAACTTTGATGAATATGGCACATCAATCTTTGGAAATACGCCGTATATGAAACTTGGTCGATTTGAAGAACATGAGATATTTGAAGAATATGGCGTATCGGACTCTATGAATACGCCGTATTGAAGCCCTAGCTATTTGAAAATCAAGACGGGATTACATTGAATACAGCGTATCTAATCCTTGAGATACGCCATATACGAGCCTTAATCGAGAAACCAACTGAAGAATCGAATCCAAATGAAGAAATAATGTTTACGTAACAACTTTAGAGGATGCTTTACTGTTTTGGTCATAAAATCTTCATGCGGACTCCGTTTTAGTTGGTTCAAGCGGCCACGGAAAGAGAAAAAGGAGATCTATATGTTTCTGAAGGAGATACAGCGTATAGAGTTTGTAGATGCGCTGTATCGGGGTCGGAACAGCTGCAGACTATTTTTGGTAAACCTTGGAGGCTACTCTTGCTGAATCCTATAAATACCAAAGCCCTAGAACGAATTTGGCATCATTATTATCAATTGTGGACAGCCCTAAATCGTCCCTAACACCTCCTCCTTCCATCTTTGAAGATCGATGAAGAACATATCAAGATTTAACGTTGTGTATCATTCGGTTAGCATAATAGTTTTGTCTATGAATTTATTGTGTTTACTCCAATGTATACTCTATTTTTTGTTGAGATTATGGGCTAACACCCTTAGGTGTTAGCCAAGTTTATGAAGTCTATTTAATTTTCATATATTTGTGTTCTTAATTTACTTTGTTATTGGATTGGGTGCTTGTTGATAAAAACTCGTTTATTGCTTATTACTAGCTAGTAGAAGTCTATGTAACTAGGTTATGATCCTTATGGTTTAAATGATGTAATTTACCTCCTGCAATAGTTGCTGCTTTTTTTTTGAACGGCGAGTTAGTAGTTAGTGATTCGAGCTCACAGTGACATCCAATTGGGCAGTATGCAAGCATCGAACCTTTCTCCTTAGGGGATAAACCCCACTCCTGCTTCTATTTTTCAGGCCCCTGATGGTGAGACTCGAACCTGAGACCTCTCAAAATGTGTGTTAACCCAAATCTTTATTAGGAATCATTGTATGGCATAAACGGTACGTGTCTACAATCTAACAGGACTAGTAGCGTGTAATACCAAACTAGGTTAGATGGTTTAAAGCAATAAGTTAGTATTGATGCTAGACGAGTCACTATGATCTTTCGTCATATCTGCCCCGAGAGCTAGTTACTTAATTGTGACAGAATTTGGTAATTGATATGCCGATTAACAATTGAATGAATTAAAACAAGAATACATAAGCATATATAATTAATAGATGGATTAGGCTTGGCTAACCCGTTCTTCCTTATTGGTATCGATCTATTTTACTTTATTTTAGTTTAATTAGTTTAATATTTATTTTCTCGTAATTAGGCTACTTAGATAACACACAAAATCGTGCTAGTCTCTCAGGCTAAACCCCCCTAAACTTTAATTGCTTTCTAGGTTAGAATAGTTAGTTTAGTAATTAAAATACCTTTAGATCACTTTAGCTTCGCTCTTAGTGAACGACCCTTGCTTCCCTAGAAACTACTACATTGATCGGGTACATTGCTCGTTAGTGTTTAGAGTCTATAGGTTACTTCGGCAATATATAAATTTAAAACTTGGTAAAATTTTATAGACCAAAAATAACACATCAACATCGTACTTTCAACGACACTTCCTAACACTTCTACTAAAGGAAGGTCTAAAGCATCCTGAAAATCTGTTCCATCAGCTTCATTATCGAATGAGAATGCCTACATTAAATCAATAAAACATTGGATGGGCAATCACTCTTAGAAAGGGAGTTAGTAAAACCTTATATCATAAGTCTGTTTTGTTTATATCCCATAATTATTTAATATGTTTCTACGTAGGCACTATTTCGTTTATATTTTTGTGTTTAACTGGCGTATATATAGTGGTGACATTGGTTGTCTTATTATACTAAGTAACTGATAATGTTGAAAAAATAATGTGGTGCTAAGTTGATGATGATGATCACTATTACCACGAGGCTCAAGTAAACCGCAAGGACTTTGCCTTTTTATAAAACAAAAAAAGGGTTATAAACTACCTTAAATTGGACTTAAGTACATTTACCTATCGATAATAAAGTTTCTTTAAGATAACTCTCAACCTAGCAAAATTCATTATTTTAAATTGCTCTTTATTCATTATTTTAAACTACCTAAATTGGACTTAAGTATATATTTGGTTAAAAGTTTAGACGCGTGAATAACAGGTTTTAAAGTATCCTAACATAAAAATAAATTTCAGTAACTTAGGCGTATATTTTTTTCAAATTTTGGTATATTATTAGTATATTAACCAATTACATAAGAAATTTGCCACATCAGATAGTGTTACTCGATTGAATTGACACATCTAGCAAACAATTAAAAGGACTTTGCATGTTCTATCATATATAGGGACTAACTGTGAAACACTAGTATAACCGCAAGGACTATAAATTTAATTTAATCAATAATTATATACCTTCTCGGAGTTGGACATCGTACTTTCAACGACACTTCCTAAATCTTCCACTGTAAGAACGTCCAAGGTATCCTGAAAATCTGTTCGATCCGCTTCATAATTGGGTGCCTACATTAAATCAATGAAACATTGGATGGGCAATCACTCTTAGAAAGGGAGTTAGTAAAACCTTAAATCGAAAGCCAGCTTCATATATGTCTCATAATTATTTAATATGTTTCTACGTAGATACTCTTTATATTTTACTTATATCGAGGAGGTTTTTTCGAGTTTGGCTGACAGTCTAAGACATTTTTGTATATTATCGCAGTTATAGCTTTAAGTGCTACTCGTATTAAATTATTGGTCTTGACTTCGTGACCGTTTTAGGTTTTTGTCATTTCAGATAAACTACAAAGACGATTTGTAAAGTCTTTATTAACAGAATGAGTGTTTTCTATTTTCAATTTTATACTAATGGTGATAAAAGACACGGAACGCGTCTTTCACCTCGTTGGCACCTCGTCGACGCATTCTTTCTTATTACACACACACCTGTTGACGTGTCTTGGGTGAAGAAATAGGAGAAGTCAGTCTTGTAAATGACCTCTTATCTTGATCGTGTGTGTGATATTGATCTTTGTTCATAAATTTGTGTTTAAGTGGTGTATGTGTTTGGTGGTGATATTGGTTGTGTTATTATACTACATTGGTAGTGATGTTGAAAAACTAATGTGGTGCTAAGTTGACGTTGATTATAGTGATTACTATTACCGCCAGAGTCAATTAAACCGCAAGGACTTTGCTTTTCCATAAAATAAAAAAAAAATGTTATAAACTACCTTAAATTGGATTTAAGTACATTTACCTATCAATAATATAGTTTCTTTAACATAACTCTCAACCTAGCAAAATTCTTATTTTAACGTACCCTTTATTCTTTTTGAATTATTGTATTTTTTCAACTTATATGATTTGAAACTTTATTGTGTCACACCCTTAAAATGGGTAGCAGTCTCGGCCGCAGCCTCGGCGTAAAGTTAAGAGGGTGATCGGGAGATGGAGAAACGGACCCTCTTATATATTAGGTGGTAGTAAGGTATCAGGAACAGCTCTGGGTGATGGTGGTGGTGGTGGTAGTCTGGTGATAAGTGAATGGTGGTGGTGGTAGTGGGGATAATGGAAGTGATGGAGGTAGTTAAGGATAATGAAAAGGAGTAGAAGGTGATGACGAAAAACCAGTCAAAGGACGTATCGATTTCCGGGCATTCTGCATCCGGAGTACCCCCATTAGGGTGTAGTTGGTAAGGAAGTCCAAAAGGTATCGGCTGACCTTGACGAATGACAGGGAATTGTCCTGGGAGATTGGTGGGAACAGGTGGTGACACTGGTGGTGCTGGGATGGAAGAAGTAGGTACAACTGGTGGCTCGGTCTCCACAGATGCATCTTCTAGTGATCCTGGTGCAGGAGCCGGAACAACAGATGATACGGGTACAGTAGTAGAGAATGAGGCATCCTCGACCTCAACGTCTGACAAAATGATGATAGGGTGGGACTAGAGGTGGCAAACGGGCGGGCCGAGCGGGAACGGGCACCAGGGTAAACGGGCACGGGCCAAACGGGCGCATGTTCTGCAAATCGCTTTAGAAAAGACCCAAAACGACGAATTAAATTCCTTAAACGTAACACCTTATTTATATTTAAAAAATTAAATATATTACATCTATAAGTTTTTCTTTAAAAACAATTGTAATACTTTCCAACTGAAAGAAAATATGTGCCCGTTTGTGCCAATCTAACTTTTAAATGGGCAATATATGCCCATTTCAAAAAAGGTGGGGGCTAAATGTGCCCCAATCTTTTACAAATTTGTCAAAATTAGCCCATTTTTTTTTAAATCAGGCACAAATTGCCACCCCTAGCTGGGACGGTGAAGACATGGCTCTATAACAACCCTGTATAAGAAAAATGTAAATAACTCGTATAAATAAAGCAAGTAAAGCATGTATAGTACTCGCACACACATCATGATATTGTGAAGTGTCGTGACCTAGTGGTTATAGTCTAGGGTCTATGATGCAACCTAGTTCTCTATAACCTTGGCTTTTGTAACCTAGTTAATTGCTGTGAATGTTGTTGGACAAAGTTTATTTATGTAACTTAGTTTATTTAGTTGTATAGGTCAAAAGGGTAAAATGTATTGGGTTGGGTTAAGCCTTAACCCAAACAGCCCGTTAGTATAAAAGTTAGTTATTTGACAGTTATTTAGTTGATGTGAAACGATGCAATGTTTCATGTGACAAAGTCACAACGTTTCACAATGTATTTAAGGTCTGTAAATCGAGTCATTGTATATACCCTTATTTTAAGTTTCAATAAAACAGTATTAGTATTTCATTGTTTCCACAAAACATTCTCAGTTTTCACTCTCACACAAATGGTTAATTATAAACACGTTTTGAAGAAGAATTGGCTCCAAGCCAAACCTGTGAAACCAATTCAACATTGGTATCAGAGCGTAGGTTCTGAAGCCTGGATGGAGCCAACACAGAAGGACACCAAAACCACTCTCAACAGAGATCTCATGTAGAAAGATGTGTCCTCTTGGGACAAACAAAAGAAGAGAATTTCCCCATAAGGGAAGAGGATGTTAGCAAAAAGTTGAGGAGATTGTTTCTTACAATTCCACAAAGTTGCAGAATAAGCAGAAAGAAAAGGGAGAGACTAGCAGTTACAGGCAAAAGGATAAAAGGGCTAGGTGTTACATGTGTAAAAAACGTGGACACGTTTATTGGAAGTGTCCAAATAGAAAGGAAGAGGCACTTGCATACCAAAACAGAAACACAACAGAAATCCCAAACAATACACCCATTCATCAAAACACAATCATGACACCCTCAAATCTGCAGAACCATGAAAAGTTAAGGTATCATGAAAGAGTACATTTTCTCACAGACTACATGGTGGAGGGTTCAGATAAAGAGAATTAGGACAACATATGGTATGTCAGTTCTGAATACAAAAGAAATATGAGCCCCATGAAACATCTGTTTAAGAGAATGGTCAAGAGATTCAAGGTAGAAGGTGTAGAAAAAGATGAAAGGAAATTCATTGTTTCCTATGGTGTGGGTGAAGCAGTTGTAGGCACAGAAGAAGGAGACATATTGATGTCGAATGTATTGTATACCCCAGAAGTGACTCTCAACATCCTGAGTATGGAACAACTTGAAGAACAAGGCTTTATTGTGACATATGGTCATGATAAATGCAAACTAAAGTATATGTTTGATAATTTTGAGAATTCAATGCTAGAAGACACTGTCATGGAGGAACAAGATGAAGAAAGTATAATCACAAGCCACAACAGGTTCTTGGATGATTATTTTAAGTCTCTAGATATTGAAGAAGAATGTTCCCTGATTAAAGGCATGGAGGAACTCAAAATGGACAAACAGGATGAACATGATTACATAGATCATGATTATATGAGTCTGAATGGTACCTTATATGCAATGAAGGTAAATACTTTCCCTAGATTCATATCTTTTCTGAATTCGATTAAGATAGATAGATTGGTATATGCAAATTGGGAAGTATTGGGTAGAAAGTTTATTGAGATGCTGGAATGGTTCTATATGGGGTACATGAGGCAGAATGTGTTTTTAAAGTTACCACCCATCATTGGGGTAATAAAAGTAGACTTGTTAGGCTTGTACAAATTTGTAGATGATCTGGGTGGATATATGCATATCACACTCAACAACAAATGGTACCTAGTTGCACAACTCTTAGGTTTGACACAAGATGAACAAGAGGCAGTCAAAGAATGTTATAAAGAGTACATTGGAATGGTAAAAATCTATTATGAGGAAGCACTTAGATCCAAGCAAGGAAAGGTATGTGGCAGAGAAAGGCAAGGGAGTTGCAGGACCACAGCCTGATGCAGATATGGATGAAGATGCACTGGATGAATCACCAAGAAAGAAAAACAAGATTGCAAAGGAAGAAGTCAAAGAAGATAGAAACAATACAAGTGAACACACAGATGAAGGCAGTGATGACTTTGTTATCATCACTTGAAAAGAACCAAGCAGCAAAGGAATTACAACATTCAAGAATTAGGGAAGAGATGTAACCTAGTTAATTGTTGTGAATGTTGTTGGACAAAGTTTATTTATGTAACTTAGTTTATTTAGTCGTATGGGTCAAAAGGGTAAAATGTATTGGGTTAGGTTAAGCCTTAACCCAAACAGCCCGTTAGTATAAAAGTTAGTTATTTGACAGTTATTTAGTTGATGTGAAACGTTGCAATGTTTCATGTGACAAAGTCACAACGTTTCACAATGTATAAGGTCTGTAAATCGAGTCATTGTATATACCCTTATTTTAAGTTTCAATAAACAGTATTAGTATTTCATTGTTTCCACAAAACATTCTCAGATTTCACTCTCACACAAATGGTTAATTATAAACACGTTTTGAAGAAGAATTGGCTCCAAGCCAAACCTGTGAAACCAATTCAACAGCTTTGTCATTTCAGATAAACTACAAAGACAATTTGTATAGTTTTTATTAACAGAAGGAGTGTTTTCTATTTTCATTTTTATACTAATGGTGATAAACAAATCCAAATTTAAATCATAAACCCAACGAGAAACCAAACGGACCCTAATTAGTAATATGGGCATTTTTTTTTATTAGCGGAGGACAAAGTTTATGACACGGTAATGAAGAGAAAATAAAGCTACCAATATGAAAGGAAAGTCTTACCTTAACAGAGGCCCGAAGTTCGTACACAACTTGGTCTATATCTGGGCGTTGTTCTCGTTGCTTATTTAAGCACGAGTATGCTATTTTTGAGAGCTTCTCAAATACCATCTTTTGATTTGAATTCCTGCTGGGCAGTTGATTCCATAGTTCAGGATGTATTATATCATGCAGTGTTCCTTTTTCATAATGATTGTGTGCCAATGGAGCTAGAAGCTTCTTATCATCTTGTTCATTCGGATTATATGCGTGCCTCCCACACAAGATTTCAAATAAGACGACGCCCAATGAATAGACATCCGACTTGTGGGTCACACTTCCAGTCATCAAGTATGTTGGGTCGATATATCCTTGTGTGCCAATAACTTCAGAATGGATACCGAAATTTTTTCGATCACGTGAATGTTTGATGGAAAACTCAAATCCAGATAACTTGGCTTCCCAGTTATCATCTAATAAAATTGTGGAACTGTTGATGTTACGATGTATGAATGAAAAAGCGCGTTCTGAAGCACCATGAATGTCACGTATTGCTTTGACAATAACATAACATGCCCAAAGTCTATACTGCAATGAGAAAGTTGTTGGGTCGCCTAAAAACATTGATAGACTTCCCTTGATATCATAGTGAGTTATGATTATCTTCTCCCCGTTTTCGTCACAAAACCCAATCATCTTGACTATGCTAGCATCAAAATCATTGGAACTAGTATTATCCTTGAATACTGAAAGCTCAGAAAGCGCAGAAATTTCTGTCCAGAACTCGACATCTCCTTGCCCGTGCTTACGATCTAACCTCCGTGCTGATATATTTATCAACTTACCAGAGCGCAAAAGTTTCCCTTTGTACACTTTTCCAAAACCACCTTCACCAATGATGTTTTTATCATCAAAATTGTTGGTGGCTTCTAGTATCTTTGCAACTGGGATTTTGAGGTGATCGAACTCTGTGATTGTGGGTGCCATAATATCTCTTTTAATGAAGCGATTTTTAAGAAGCAAAGAAACAATGGATTATACGGTTTGAATGTGAATGTATTGTCTACGAGTAAATTCACGTACATATATATACATAAAAATAAATTAATGCGACCAACCTCCATCTCTTGAATTGTTCTTCTTAATTTTATTTTCATTTGTAAAATATTCTTGAGAGCTGCCATTCATGTTATTATATTGAGTAACCTTATCTATATCACACCACTTTTAAGCACTCCGTAATATTTAATTGCAACAACTTAATTAACTAAATTAATGAGTTTCGAGTCTCAACGCATCTTTCATAGGATGCTATTTTGTAAAAAAAAATAAAAAATAAAAAAAAATAAATATATATACATATATATATATATATATATATATATATATAGTGTAGCGTTCAATGCAGAACCATTTTTTTGTACAGAACCTACAGAACCAGTCTTTTTACTCCTAATAATGCATGATGTACATCATATCAATGCAAGATGGCATTTTTGTAAATATTTACTACTTATTAAGAAAATAGATTAAAGGGTAGTATGGGTATTCCATATTATCCCTAAAAAAATGCAATTATCATCTGCATCCCTAAAATTGGTAAAACCCACTCAAAAACGACTGCCCCTCTTTTTCCTCACGATCTATTATTTTAAAAGAAAACAAACATCACATCCTCTCTTCCTCTCAACCACCAAAACCCTATCACCACTAGCGCCGCCAATACATATCCGGCCGCCGGCTGTCCGAAAATACTCCCTCTCCCATCTCCCTTCCGTAAATATTTACCCCGCCTCTTGTTTTGCGCCTTTTTTTTTCTTTCTTAAATCGTTATTTAGATTTCTGGCAGATTAATAAAATTGTGATTTGAGGTCAAGCGGAGATGTGCCGCAGTTGTGGCCGCCGATCTGGTCAAAGTTGTTGGGGGGGGGTAAGAGCTAACGTATGACAAGGTAAGCAGATCTGTTATCTGTTGTATATAACCTAAGTAAATACTTTGATTTGAGATAGTACGAACTAGGAACAATTTAAGATAAAATTACAAAGTTTTGTAATTTTTTATTAGTTTGACGTAACTTGGTGATTCTATTCGCTATCCTATTCATGATGGAATTGCTTCAATAAATGTATGAGATTGGTCACTGATTTGATGGCAATTTTATATTAGTTTTGATGCTAATAAGATATCACATGGTAATTAAATAATCAAATGATGAACGATTTTAACAGTGTGAGTTTAATGACTACCCTCTTTGGGTGCATTGATGCAATTGGTTTGGTAAAAACGGTTTTTATATGGAGTTGTCATGAATTTTGTCTACTGTTGTGGACTGCTTTTTTAAGAACATTAGTACTAGTTAAATGTTATAATAATCATCTTTATTTTCTTCATTGTGCAGCTAAAGCAAGATGCTCACAAAAAATTGCGGTGTGCACATATGTTTTTGGAAGACAGACACATATGTTCTAATAAATTTGGCAAGAAAGCGCAATGTGCACATATGTTCTAAGAAGGGTACTCGTATGTTCTAATTTGGAGAAAGTGAAGCGTGCACCAATGTTTTTGAAAGAGTGCACATATGTTTTGGATGACGTTCACATATATTTTTGACAAGATACATTTGTATTGAAATTGTATTTCATCTTATATCAAATATTGCGTATATATTTATGTTTTGGTTTATTATAAATGTAAAGGTTACATGTATATTTTTTTTTGCTATAAATTACAAAGATTACACCAAGATCATACTGCACTTATCATTTTAACCAAAACAATATGAATGTGTAAATAATTATTGTACAAAAAACATATATAAAACTACAATATTAAAAGAAAAAACACATACGTTACTTTTTTTTGCCCAAAAAAATGGCACGTAGGAAAAAAGATTATTAATTCAAAAATTGAAATCTTAAAAACGTTTTTTATAAAAAAATCAAATAGAAAACTTAAAATGTGTTTTTACTATTATGCCCTTTTGAATTAAAATAAAATATTTAATAATACTAAATTTTTCATTGGTCCAAAGTGGTTCTGTAAAGTTCTGTACAAAAATGTGTTCTGCATTGAACGCGACCCTAATATATATATATATATATATATATATAGTTATATATAGTATATATATATATATATATTTAAGTATATTATATATATATATATCGAATTTGATATCGATTCCTATCAAATCTTCAATTGGAGTTGCTCACATGTTGGCATGTTAAATGCCATAATATGCGTTAATTTGATGACGATGATGCTTTAACTACAAGTTTACTTTTTTTTAAATCTATAATCCAAAGTCTACATTGTAATTACTTTGATTACTAGACCTTAGAACACACACACACACACACACATATATATATATATATATATATATATATATATATATATATATATATATATATATATATATATATATATATATATATATATATATATATATATATATATATATATATATATATATATATATATATATATATATATATATAGGGGCGCGTTATATGCAGTACTAATATTAGATGCAGTATTTTACAGTACCATTTTAGACCAATAAGAATTTAGTATTAATAAACATTTTTATTTAATTGAGAAGGGTATAATAATCAAAAACACTTTTTAGTTTCTTTTTGATTTTTTTTAATTAGAAAACGTTTCAAATTCACCTTAATTTTCGGAATTATTTTTTTTAAGTTTTTTTTTTTTTCTCACTATACATGTTTTCACGAAAATGAAGTGCATAGGTGTTTTATTTTTATTTATTTATTTATTTGTTATTTTTTTTTTAATATTGTAAATTTACAAATTTTTCTTGATAATTGCACATATGTTTCTATTGTACATTTTTTAATATTCGAAATTTATAACAAAAAACATAAACATAGACATACATGTAACCTCTAAATTTATAATAAAGAGAAATATAAATAGTATATACAAAAATTAATATCAAATGAAATATAATTTAAATACAAATGTATCTTGTTAAGTATATAGACATATATGTACACGTCAAGTAAAAACACGTGTGCACTCTTCTAAGAACATGTGTGCACTCTTTCACGAACATATATGCACGCTTCACTTTCTTATCAAATTCGTTAGAACATATGAACCACAGCCCAAGTAGAAGCTTTTGGTTCTATAGTGCACATTTGACGAATCGTCTCTTTCGTCCCATATTGAGCCTAACTCTTTTATGTGATGCCAATTTAGTAAATTGTCGATGCCAATTCAGTAAGTTTGACCAATTGTCTCTTTCGTCCCACCTGCTCAATATATTCCTTCATCAACATGATAATATAATCAAAAAACTGAATTACAACTATTTCTTTGATTTAACCAAAAACAATATAAACACTCAAATATAAAATAAAGAAGCAAATATTGACTAGTGTAAAAAATATGAGGAAAATGATTGTTGAAAAGTTTAAGTGATTAATAGAACACAACTGGCCCACCTTCCCCATGTCACATCTTTTTTGCAAGATTTATTTTGATCAAAGTGCATATATTTTAGCACAAATCGATACACATATGATACACACATATCACTACTAGATGTGTACTACGATTTAAACTATATTGTAAAATCATAGAAGTATGATAAATCCCACACCAGAAAATCATCCGCAAGAAAACAAAAGGGAGTCATTGCATCATTTTCTTTTTTCCATTTACAACAGAAAAAGGTGTGGATCAACCCATTCTTTTTCGTATGAAATTTTTAAAACCCAAATTCTCATATTCTTTTTCGATTTCAATGGTTTGACATCGAGATTAACGTGGAAAATCAACACAAAAATAAAAACCAGATATTGAAACTTACATGATAGCGGCATCCATATTTTTTTTCTTCATTCAATTTGTTGAAAAATTAACAAAAGAGATGTTAGGATCATAGTTTACAACTATTTGTCAAGTCTCGGTCATTTCAGTCAATGTAATAGGTTGCTAGAATTATCATAATTAGCTACGTTATTTAGTTACTCGTATGGTTAATGTTTAAGTCTAATAAAGTGTCCAATGGGCCTTAAAGCCCACGAATTAGTAAGATAGGAAGGAAGGGAGTGTTGCCCTATCCATCTCCTATAAATAGGACACTATGTATCACTTTACAAATGTTGGTTAATTTCATATCTAAAGAAAACTCTTGTTCTTTCATCTTTCATATTGTTATTAATCAATCAAGTCTAATTCTCATCTCATTTCTCTTATAAGATTACTTGTGTTTGACATATGGTGACCCGTAACACAGTGGTATCAACTCGCTCAGAAGAAGTGTAGTTTATTTTTTTTTTTGTTTATACGCCCCTCAAACACGTTTTTTACACGTTAAACATCAAAAAGATTGAATCTGTGTTCTTGGTTCTTTTTGAGTTTTATCACATAATTTGTTACCAAACTTGTGTTAAAAACCAAAACAAAACAACCAAGTTTCAAAAATTTTTGAGTTGTTTTTGATTGTATAACTTGTACTTTTTCTGAGATTTTAAATTTTTGTTTATATATATTAGTTCAAGTTTGCATTTCATTAAAANAACTTACAACCAAGACATTTATAGGAGAACGAAAACACCAGACTTTGACTTTTAGACGATTGCATTTAATTTTCTCGAATTAATTTATTGTCCACGTTAATTTGATTTTTTTTTTTAATACTTATTGAGTTTTTTATACACGAAGTTTTTTTACTTCGTAACATTAATTTGAAAAAAATTACAAGCATTTTAGATGCATCCGATTAATTACAGATTATGTTTCTAATACTTGTTGACTTTTTTATACACGAAGTTTTTTTTAACGTGTATCGTACATGCTAAAGAAAATTTATTAAACTTATCTTTACAACATATAAAAAGAAAATAATTAAACTATGATCTTCCTTAAAACTTACAAACTTACGAAATAGGTAACGTTGTTCGACTAAAATACATTTATTTATAAAATATTAATTATTTAGATTGTTAATACAATTTAATTCACATTTTCTCTACTATAATTTACACCCATACATATACAAATAAAAAAATAAAAAAATAAAATAAACATAATAGACACACAAATAAATTAAAGCTACTAAATATTGTTCGACTAAAATACATTTATTTATAAAATATTAATTATTTAGATTGTTAATACAATTTAATTCACATTTTCTCTACTATAATTTACACCTATACATATACAAATAAAAAAATAAAAAAATAAAATAAACATAATAGACACACAAATAAATTAAAGCTACTAAATATTGTCGTCGTCATGCGCGGGTAATCGTTTAATATTATTTTATTAGTGTTAGATGACATTAATACTTTCTGTTCAATATACTTCATTCTTTAAATGTGAATGCTTTATTACTAATGAACAATTAGTTATTTTTTCAAGAATAATCAATTGCTTGAAAGTTGAAACATAATATCTATCCTATATTACATAATTTATTGATTCAGAGAGCAACGGTATGATATAAAATTTTTAATTTTTTTTTTCACCTAATGACATGTCATATTAGATTTTAATTCAAATTCAATATCGCTCATCTTTTAATTGGTTAATGTATCATGCATGTACAATTCATTATGACATATCCTTGTGTGAAAATATTTTGTAAAAATTATGTAATTCTAATATTTCTTTTGTTTTTAATTGTTGGTCTGTAGTTCTGTACCAAGTCTTTGTGAATAGTTATATTCAAACCGAGTTATGTACAAGTCATTATAACATATCATTGTGTGACATGTCACTACACCGTGCTTCTATAAAAAAGTAAATTCTCAACAAAGTATATATTTAGTATCAACGCATTAAATACTAATAAAGTATAAGATTGAAGCCTAAAACAGTTACAAGTATAATTCAGAAGATATGTTTACACATAAGATATGTTCACACTTTTCTAGGTCAGATTCGGGTTAGTAAACATGATTTCGAGTTGGTAAACATGATACACAAATAGGATTCGGGTTGGTATCATGTTTACTAACCCGAATCTGACCTAAAGATGACGTGTAACCAAAGTGAAATTAACGGATATAGAGGATTGGGTCTGTAAAAAGGGTACCCGTCCGTGAGGACGATTATCTACTTTTCTCGCTACCTAAATCGACACAACTTATGATACACCAAATTTTTTTAATTAAGTTCTTTAGTTATAATTATTTTGCTCGTTCAGATCAAACGAATTAGTGCTTTCAACTTTTTTAACACCAGAATTACAACCAATTATTCTTTATTATTTAAATAAGTAGCATGTGAAATAAGCACGGAATCCTTTGACCATGTTTTTTGTGTTAGTAATAAAAACTGATAAAAGTAGTTATAAGTTTTAATTGAACGGTCATTTAAAACTAAATATATCATTATACTAATCATTGACTTTTTACACTAAAATGAAATCTCACCAAAATGATTATAATAATCATTGACTTGTCTTTTTATTTTTATCTTTTAGTTATTATTAGTTAATCATTGTTTATTTATAATTTTCTTTTTCTTTTTTCTTATTTATTTATTTTTATAACTATTTTATACTTTTGTCATATAGTTATTTTTTACTTTTGTCATATACATACACGAAATAATACAATTTTTATTAAAAATAAATAATTAGAAATATAATATAAAGAACGTTACATAATTACTTTGTTAGGTCAATATTTTTCGAAATACGATAATAATATTCGTGTGGAACGCATTTTGACGACAAACATATGTGTCCTCCCATCCAGATGCATTTTTACTTTTATATGTAATCCAAAGTGGATGAGTTAACGGTAATGGACAACCTTTGCGTAGTGTCGCTTTAATACAATGGCTATCATTCACATGAGCAATTACAATTGTCTCATGTGGTTATGATTGTGGTGGACTCGACCAAAGCGAAAAACTCTTAGTGTAGCCTCCGACATTTCCTCCATGAGTTAAACTTATAACAACTCTTTTATATGCTGAGGCAATAAGCAAACCCGTGTTTGGCATTTTCATCCATTTTTCAGCTTTTTTACTGTCTTATAAATTTTTTTATAACCTCTCATTCCAAATATATATACTTTTTTTTGTTGGTTAAAATCTAACTCCTGAAGTGGCCACGCCAACCTCCTAAAACTGGTTTGAGTATGTGTGGCGGTGGGTTCAAACTGTTGGAATTATATAACATGACATATCATATATATAAACAATAAACATCAAATACACATGCGGAAGCGTATAGGATCACATAATGTATAATTAATTAACCAAACAATAAATAGTAAACGTACCTCAAAGTTCTAGCCAAACAAGAACTTATTCTTCAATTCAAGTTCAATAACCCTAATTAGGGTTTATAAGGATTACACGAATAACCCCTTACCGTTTTGTTATTCAATCCAAGATATAACCAATACTGTGGTTATATCACGTTCTTGTACATACGTACTAATACCAAGTAAAAGATTATGCAAGTAATTGAAAAAACAAAACACTTTTAGAAGATCAAAATTGAATCCCTAAGGGTTTAGGGATGTTTGGACGATTTTGGAACAAGAAAAGAACAAGAGAAAAACTTTAGGTATTATGTGTGTAAAGAGGTACCCAAAACCTAAAGAATGCCTTT